>JAPYZO010002385.1:0-14874 GCA_030522905.1 Torymus flavipes | reverse complement strand
CATGATTTTCCTTAATTTTGCGAAAATAAAGATCAGATATTTAGTTTTATTTATTATATGTTCAATGTGATTGTACCATTTCATATTGTAATCGAAAATCATCCCCAGATTTTTATAGTTTTCAGCTCTGGTAATTTTTTTATTCTGAATTTCAATATTTATATCTATGGGAACGCTATCTCGATAATTTCCAAATGTTAAGAACTTAGTCCTAGATATATTTAAAGATAATTTATTAAATGCTAACCAATTTGATACTTTATCTAATAAAACATTCATTCTGGCCTGTGCTTGTAACCCCGTATTATCATCAGCAATGATGACTGTGTCGTCCGCATAAGACAGAATGGAGCCCTTTGTCATATCTAACAGTAGATCATTCCTGTATATTATAAAGAAGAACGGTCCAAGAATTGTTCTGCGTGGTACCCCTATATCAATTATCGTCTCTTCACTATATTTATCGTCAATTTTTACTTCTTGTTTTCTATCCGATAGCCAGTTCTTTATCAGTTCCAGTATACTTCCTCCTATACCGTATTTTTCTAATTTTTCTAGCAGTGAATCGTGGTTAACTGTATCGAAAGCTCTTGCCAAGTTTATAAAGGTAGCTATTGTAGGTTTACTTTTATCTAAATTTCTGTAAATTATGTCTGTCAATTTCCTGTAGGAAATTGTATATTCTAATATAAATGATCATTTCAAATAATTTTTGCAATATTTGATATAAGTGAAATTGGTCTATAATTAGTTATATTTGCTTTATATATTGGAATTACCTCCGCACTTTTGAGGGCTTCTGGCCATACCGATTTTTCTATGAAAATATTTAATATATTTGTTAATGGGAGAGCAATATATATGTCTAATGCTTTTAAGGTTCTTGCATTTATTTTGTCTATTCTTCCAGACTTGTTTTTAAGCTGTTTAATTATGTCTATTACTTCTAGCTTATTTGTTGGGTTTATAAGAATTAAATTGAGATTACTTGCAATTTCTTTAGGTTTCTCATTCGGCTGTCGTATTTGTTTGTTACAGTAGAAGTGGTTCATAATGTTTGCAATTTCAATTTTATTTTCAATTTTAATTTCTTTCTCATATATCTATTTTAATTTTATTGATTGATTTTTTGTTTTTTTTTCCTTTTTTCACTAATTATATTCCATATCTTTTTTCATTTGAATATTAATTAATTCTATCTCTTTCATACTTTACTTTTGCATCTTTGATTACTCTATTGCCTTAGTGATCCACTTCTTTCTTGGTGTTTTATTTCTCTTATTTTTTTTTGTTTGCACAAATCAAATTCTCTACGCATTTATTTATTTTCGTTATCAGTTTATCCGTTGTACAGTTTATGAAAAATAACAACAAAATACAATGAAAATTCTCTCTCGAAAGTTGTTTGCTTTATTTCGTAACTCCTTACAATTAAATTTTAATCATAATTCGTCCGTAGATGTTGCACATATTATATTCTTTTCTTCTACATCGTTGCTTAGGGACTATATCCATGCTCTCGCGTTCCCGGATGATGTCCTCCTATTACGTCAGGAATGTCCACCGTGATTTCCTTGGCTGTTGGTCTTATCTTTGTCGCCCATTATTCTTCCTGTGAGTTCCGCACACGTAGTAGGGTTTCCTCCAACCTTATGCTTCGGTAGACCAAACGCGTGTCCGCGAATACCGTATGAACTTCCGGCACCATTTTTGGTGATTGGCTCCCTGAATACGCACTTGAGCAACGTGTGAGACAAAATTTTATGTTTGCATCCTTCGGAGGCTACTGGTCGACTGAGCTTTTCTGCTCTATTATGATTATTCTCGTCTCCTGGTGTCTTGTGATGATCCCGTTACATTTTTATCGCGTCATATCTAGTATCCGCGTGCGAATTTAATTGTAGTTCAAGATTATGAAACATTTAGCTTCGAGTCCTCCCATACTCCTAAATAATTTTAATGTTTTTTTCTTTTTAACTTCCCGGAGTTTTGCCTCCCGTGACCCACGGGACCATCCAACTTGATCGATTGCTCAAGGTCCGGGACGCATCTTTTAAGGCGCAGACCGTACGAAAGACCGTTCTGGATAACGTCTTCGTCAATGATAAGAACGGTGGCGATTTATCGGGGACCAAGAAATCCCTTATAGCCGAGCAGCTGATGGCGAGTCGTTGGGATTACCCTTATTTTACCAACTTTCTCTAATCCTTTTTTCTTAGTGCTCGAGGTCGACTGTACCCTCGCTCACCGATCTCACGCCTTCCGTGGCCTTTTTGGATGCGAGTTTCTCGGCTATTGCCGATGGGGAGTGCCGGCCCATCTATGCTATGAACATGACGGCCCGATCCGCCCAGTTACCCACCTACCTGCAGAACGTCCCTTTTAATATTCATCCTGGGATCCATCCCACTTTTGGACGCTCGGTAGGGATTAATGTCCCTACCTACTATCTGGCCGGGCGACTGGCCTTCACAGAACTCCATATCGAAGATCGAGGTCTGGATTCATGCAGTGATGCACTGGCGGGAGCCGGGAGCCGAGAAGCTGTGGTTATTTATTGATCCACAGTTTTTCCCGGACCTCTGATCCCGGATCCGTGAAGCATTGCACGAATGGCTGATCCAGGGGGCGGTCGTACCACATCGGGAAGGTTGTTCCTTTCCCATTCCATCACAAGAATCTCGTCCTCACCCCTGCATGGCTGAAGGCCCGGAATATTCAGTTCCAGGTCGTTGCTCAACGGCTTGGTACCCTGATTTACGTCCTCCACCAGATCTTGAACACTGGTTTGAACCAGGCGGAGGTGGGCCCGGGTGGAACCACTTAGCGCACACCTTTGCGCCCTGCGGTTGCTATGGCTCCGCAGTGGTGAGGGTGCCACTGTTCCCCAACTCTTACGAAATTATTAAGAGTGATGGGGCTCGGCCGCATACCTGTCCGGGCTTCCAGCCGCGCTCCCCATGGCTGCTATCTGTGCTCAGCCGTGTATGCGACCGAGGGTCATTTGCGGAACCATATCCGCAATCAGCACCCTGATGGGACTGCCCGGAATGAGAGGGTCAGCTCTGGCGGCAACGTGGTTTACAACGCGCGGAGCATCGCAAAACAGAAGCGAGGGTGCGTAGCCCTGGCTGCTGGTCCCGCGCCTGAAGGTATTGTAAATCTTTTTTGTTTTGTTTTTCCTTTTTTTTCTTTCATTTTTTATCTAGAGTATTACTCTCCTTTTTTTGCTGACAGGGATTGCTGCGGTGCCGCGGGAAGAGATTAGGCTCGTGGGAGCCTGTCGCTCGCCTCTTTCCCGCGGCCCTTTTTGCTGACGCCGTCGTCGCCTGACTACCAGGCTCACCTCTATGGTGGGGGGTTCGCGCCGCTGCTAGCTGTTTGCTATAAAGCGCCGCGTCCCATCGTAGGAAATGATAGTTAATTTTTTTCGACAATCAACTTGGCCTGATCTCTTGACGCGATCCCCATCCGAAGCCACCACGTATTATGGAGCCGCACCGTAAATTCCACACTACGGGTCCTTCCTTTTTGGTGATCGAAACGCTGGGCAACCACTGAGGACCTAGATAGGGACGGCGAATCGTCCCCGATGCTTTAAGTAAGATATTTTTTTTTTGCACTGTTTCTCCCTGTCTTATCGCTTAATATTAATATTTATTTTTGGGTGTTTTCTAGATAATCCAGGTGGCGTCCTTCGTTCCTCCAGCCGCTCCTTGTATCGAGAAAATCAGTGCCAACAATCACAACATATACTAATAAATTGTATAATTATCGTTCTTTTTTTTTTATTGCAACATATATTATCATACCCTACTTTTTTCTTCTTGTTATTTGTATTCCCCCTCCTTTTACTGCCTCTTTCCTTATAATTCATTGCAATTATTGTCCGACAGGTAGAAAATTGATTATTTATTATTATTAACCCATTTATTATTATTGTTCAAATATCTTCAATCTTATATTTCATATGTTTCATTCTAATACCATCAATCTCTAAATTTAATGATTTAATTATATTTAAAAAATAAATTATTTAATTTAAATAAAATATGTTTAAAACATAAATTATATTAATTCAATTAATAAATAAATATTTAGCTTTAAATATATATCTTGATACTAAATCACATAAAACTTCATGACCTCTTTTACTCCCATTAATAAAATTAAATAATTAAGCCTAATTGGTAAATAAACCTTCCATGTTAAATTTCCCAAACTTGCTAGTTTATTTAAAAAGTGATGAGCGGACAGAAAAGCCAAGATAAGACGTTTGTGATTGGCTAAGGTAGTTCACCGGACAATGACGTCATAAAAATCACAATATCGCAAAAATTGTGCTATAGGCATATTATTTACGGTGGAAACTCTTCATGTATCTCTGTATACTATTGTAAAAGTAATAAAAAAGGTGTATAAAATAAGGTGCCTTTACGATGTTTCAAACAATACGACTTGTACGATGCCACTATACATAGATGTACAAATAACATGGAAATTTTCCTTCAAATAACCATTTCATGAAAAGTAGTGTCGCTTGCCATATTACAACATATTCTACATTATTCCTTTTTGAATCTGGTATAATATACTACTTATTATAAAAATTTTAAAGACAATTGGCTTCGAAATTTATTAAAATGAGTCTTAAATACATACTTAACCTATGCTTCGCATGTTAAAGTTGCAAACTTTGGCATTAAATATCTCGGTAATTAGTATCGCTCCCTATACCGGAGGTTTCAAACATAAAAAAACATAATAAGGAGTATGTACACCAATATTTAAGAAAATTTAAAGAAAATCGATTTTTCGGTGAACGGCCTCAAGTCCAACCGAAATGAACTTTTGATTAGTTGACGCTGACGTGACTCTAAGCTGATTAGCTAAACCTAAACTGTGTGTACTACGACTTGTATTGTAACCTTCCGCATATGAGGCAATATACCATTTTAAGACAGTTTCATCCTATAAATGCTGAAGGTGGCTCATTCATCCGGTCAAAATGCAGGGAACAATTTAGAAATACATGAATTTTTTCAGTATTCTTTTTTTGCTCATTTTTCGAAAAAAAATTCTGGAAAATCAAGTTTTTAATATAGGCTCTTATGGAAGAGTGAGATTATGTGACCTTTGAACATAAAAATCACTAAAAAAACAGAAACACAGTTAAAAACCTTCATTTTAATAGAAAAATAATCAAAGAATAAAAACGCAGAGGCATCTTGGCAGCATATAAGGCATTTGGGAAAGCTGTAGGTAAAAGCATAAATAAAACGCCGAGTTCGTAGGCTGCGTGAGGAGGTGAGCGGTGAGCGGGGAGCGAGGAGACGTCCCTAGCCTCGGCCCGCAGCATGACACCCCTGAACCTCCTTAAGGTGGCCCACGTGCGTGGTGCCGCATCAATTTGGGGCCCCGCTAAGGGGACATAAAAATTAGAGAAAAAAAAATTCTTAAATTATACTGAAATTTATCGTAAATTACTTTTAAATATCTAACGAAAAACAATCTTCTTAAATAAGTAACAGAATCTGTTGGTTTATCAACGTGTTCGTACTCTCACTGCACCTGCGCAGAACTACATTTCCAAGATTTAACATCAATATCTTTCGTATAATTATTATGACATCGCCAGATTCTCTATAAAAGGTCTTTAATTTTGTATATTATGTATTAAAAATGGCTTATTTAGAAGTTACTATTTGATGACGACCTCTCTAACCTCAAAATTTAATATTCTTAAATATCAATGCTGATCTCAATATTTTATGCAAATCGAAATGCAAGAAGTTAGTTCATTCTACTTTATAAATAACTGTTTATACTAAAAGATTTGGCTTCTAACTTCTAGCAAAAACTAAAGCGCACTAAAAAACTCGCTAGTGTGGTAGAAATTATGGTGCTTGAATTATGCGTTCGCGCCGTCGCGCGGTGTAGACGCGGAGTCGGCGGAGTCTGCCGATCTATCTTATCGACGATGATTTGCTGGCTATTTAGGTCTCGCCTAATATTTTTGCATACTGTATTATAAGAAAATTTCTTGAGGGGAATTTGGATTGGGTTTTACGCTTTAAGCCTTCATCTTTACCATAATTTCTATTGCCCCCTCTATCGGGATTTCTAAAATTTAATATCGCGTATTCATTTCTATCCTTTCGTAAAGTTAGAGAGAATGGATTTTCCCATAAATTACGTTTAACTAACAGTGGTTGTTAAACAATGCATGCCAGTTTGTAACCGGCCTTTTATCGCTGAGTATCATCGCGCCCTACTTATCCTGCGTTACCGCTTGGGCGTATAGTCTCGCTCGCTTTTATCGGACTATGGTTTGTGAACAATAAACCGTCTACCCTTTGGAAATGATTAGGAAAGATGATCTATGCATTTATTTTCGCCTAAAGCGGTGTCCGAGGGCCGCGGAAAAGATCTACGAAGCGGGGTCCGAGGTCCGCGGAAAAATTTTTTTAAAAATGTTTCTGCTAGCGATATTTCAGCGATATTTGCGTTGTGTCAGCCATGTATTCGTTATAAGTCAGCAAGTGTTCCCTCGGCGGGAAAGTAGACGGTGTTCGCGCCCTCAAGCCGAATACTATCTCGTGCAGTGAGTAACCTGATCCTTCGTGCACTGTAGTGTTATAGGAGTGTTGGGAAGTAAATTATCCCAGTCTATACATTCCTTTAAATATAATTTCAAATATTTGTTAAGCGTATGATGCATTCTCTCGATGCGACAATTCGATTGCGGGTGATAGGCCGTGGTTGAAAATTTATTAATCTTAAAAATACGTGCAAACTCTTCTAGTGTTCGCTTCATAAAATGGGGTCCCTGGTCTGATATTAAGGTAAGCGGAGAACCGAAATAGCAGATCAGCTTTTCTGTCAGCGCTCGGGTGACCTCTTCTGCCGTTTCTTGTCGCACGGGCACCAGTACGCAATAGTTACTGAAGTTATCCTGAATTGTCAATATGTATTGGTTTCCCGCCAACGTTGGTTCCTTTGGCCCCACGAAGTCGAGAGATATTTTGCTAAATGGCCTTGCCGGTGTATCGCTTATTAGCATTGGAAGTTTGATCTTTGTCGCACTAACTTTTGTGATTGGTAGTCAGGGTAACCCCGTATGTACTGTCGTACGTCTGCTTGCATGGCTCGCCAGTAATATTCATGAGCCAGTTTATCGTATGTGTTGGTCATGCCCTTGTGTCCACCTATAGCCGATTTATGATATTCTTTAATAAGCCATTATCTGTCTTGAACTCGGGGCACCGGTAGGCCGTTGTTAAAGAGGAATATACAAATGTCCATACCCTTACCTTGGTTTATTTGTTCAATGAAGAAGCCCGATTCCGATGTTGATAGCATTCCTAGATCTTTTATTATACATACTGATTTTATGTCAAATTTTATCAACAGCTGTTTTAGCCTTTTTGTACAACTTTTCATATCTTGCCGAACCGGCTTGTTATTCACATGGATTTTAATAAAGATTCCGAACATTCTCGAAGTTCTAATATCGGTTACCCAAATATCGCCGATTTCCCATTGCGTACTCATCAATTCGTCATCTGGCAAGTATCGTCGTTCGATTAAGGCCTCTAATACTTCCGTGTCCGTGAATAAATCGGTGGATAATACATATATCAAATTATCGCAATAAGCGACGGGGTGACAGTCCAGCTGTTGTACCGCTGTTAATCGTTCTTCGATATCGGCCTCCCATGCCCAAGGCAGTGAAACATATGTTGGCCTTGCCTCGACCGTGAGATAACGGGTCGAGGCTCCGTGATGCCGTGGAGTCGGATCAGCTGTCCCGTGGACTGTCTCGGCCGCGTTTGCCACACCCGAGTCTCCTACTTCTCGTATCGGTTCATATCTCGTCGTTAACTGGTCTATTCATGCATGATCAAGTGGCTGCGCGGTCGTTGCGCTCTCCTCTGTCGGTAGATAAGGTATAAAATGCAATCCCTCTAAGTGTAGGTGTACGAATTCGCTTCCATCATTGATTTTCTAATGGAGGTATTTTATTATTAACTTTCCCTTTACTATGGAGGTGAATGCATATATTCCTTCCCTAAGTTCGGGAGAATATATATACCGAATCGGCGTCTCCATACTCACTTTGTGAGGAAAGTATCTTACACGCCTCATACGGGTCGGAACAATTTGCTAGTGCTGGGCTATCCAATCATTTATTGCGTAGTTCTATAGAGGTTATTTTCAAGCATGTTGTTTTTATTAGTGAATCGAATAGGCAATTCCCCCTTGGGCTAGATGGTATGTCCGTAAATTGACGTAACCGTAAATGCGGTTGCGCGCACTGTGATTCTTCTTCATATACCCTAAATCTCTGAGTTTCCGCATCCATTGGTTCACCGGCAGGGCTCTGATTCTCTTCGCTTATTTTCGCGTTTATTAAGTTAGGGAGTTCAGGTGCCTGATATTGTTCTTCTTCGGGCGCTTGCTCTTCATTTCATTGCTCGTTTCCGCTTAAATCGTCTGAACTTTGTACACGCCCTATATTTAAATTATCGCTCGATGGAAGGCTCTTACTAACTGATCTCATACTTACGTCGCTATCGCACGCTGGTGTAATGCGATAGAACTGATCCTGGCGTCCGTAAGCCTGTGGTGATTGGCTTTCCGGTGACCGATCACATGAGGGCATATCTTCATCAAACTCGAGTTGATGCGGTGGATACTGTCGTTCCCTTTCAACCGGTGGGCTGTTAGAAGTTGAGGGTTGCATAGCTTGTACACGACCTGGCTGTACGATAGTTCTATCAGTTTGTGGGCTGTCTCCTGATCTACCTCCCGTATGTCTATGCGGAATCTTGATTTTCCACTTTCCTCGCATTCTTCCAATTCTACGGTGAATTTAGAACTTTTTCTTCATTCTTAGTAAGCAACACTTCTTGTATTACGCTTAGTGGTATCGTATCCGTCGTTCCGGCGTCGCCGACGCTCCCTCTCTTATCGGCTGGTGACATAATGCCTTCTTGCACTGCCTGGTGTGGAATATCTTCCGCGCCTACTCCGCGTGTTTCCTGTCTCGGTGTTGTGTTTACAGCGTTGTCTTTCTGCGGGGGCTTTTCCTTGTTAGCATTACCTTCTTCGGACGATATACCGGTATCCAAGGTTGTTGGCTGATTTATTATTTCGGTTAATACCTAATCTTGAACTCCCATGCTTGTTTGCGGGGCCGAGTGTCACTTTTCTCCGGCTGCTATTGATTCCCTCAGTATCTCTTCGGCGCGCTCCCGTTCGCTTCGGAGTAGGCGGTATTTATTTACTCTTATTTTTTCCAATCGTACGTCGGTAAAAATGCTGTGAGGAGGTATATAATCGTGGTAATCGAAAATATATGCATTCGAGTCGTCCTCCGTCTGTGTAATGTTTGCAATTCAGTACCTATTATCAGTCGCGTCACCTGGCATAAAAAGATCCCGTTGTCTGTGTTTCTCACCCCGAGAAATTCTGCCTTTTTATATCTCATTTCCAGTTCCGTAACCCGCGGTCTAAGCCGTAGTGCGGTGTTGCCATTTGAGTGAGGTATTTTCGCTATCGGACCTTTTCATCGTGCTGTCTCTGGTTGCATAGCTATGTCATCTTTGATTCGCTATCTCAAACCGCAACCGTTGGAGTTTCCCCAAAGCGTGGCTTTTGTCTAAGCGCTGGGTGTTGAAAGGGGCCTTGTATTTCGGTTCTCATATTTGCACTTTTATGCATATAGGCTAGGTCTTTATTAGTTTCCGCTTGACTTAAGACTGGATCCTCGCTTTTTACTTTCGCTGATTCTTTCACATATGGGGTACTTGACGCCCGTCCTTTTATCAGTCTTCTTTTTATATGTTCGTTTTTTCCTTCTCTCGCCCTCTGCGGTTTGTTTTTCGGTGTCTGAGTTGCCTGGGTTATCTGTATCGATCGATGAATCTAAATTGGGTAGTTTTTTGCCTTGTGGGTTACCGAAATCCTCTGAGCCCGAAATAAGTCTTTCGTTGGTGCCTGGGTGTGGTATGTTTGCTTGAATTCTGTCCCTTTTCATTGATCTAGTGACATACCTTATTTTTGGAGGGTCATGCTCGTTGTAATTATCCTCTTGTTCTTTTTTTGCTGCTAATTCATCTAGGTTAACACGGGGGAGCTCCGGATTATCTTCTCCTTCGCGAATTATGGGGTTCCGCGATAGGGCGTCTGCACTGCAATTGCGTGGGCCCGGGCGATATTCTATTTCGAACTGGTAGCCGCATAGGGCGGCTTTTAATTGATTAGAACGCAAGTCTGGTTTCTTATATAGTCAGCATAGTCGCTAGCGTCTGTGGTGACAATGTGTTCCTTGCTTGGGTCGGGTGGCGCAAGGACAGGCTTACTGATAAGCAATCTTTTAATTGATCGAAGGATTTTTGCTCCGCCTCTCCCCATATGAAAGGTCGGGGGTTTTTGCCATCTTTAATCCTCGTTAGTTGTGACAAGGAATGCGCGATTTCCACGGAATTTTTGACGAACCTTCTATAGTAGCTGGCGAGCCCGTAGAATTGTTTTACTTTTCTCCTATTGATTGGTGTCGGGAAATCTCGCACTGCTTCGATTTTCTTGGGGTCTGGGCGTATCTGCTCGTTCCCTGTGATGTAGCCTAAAAAGCTTGTTTCTCTTTGTAGAAATTGGCATTTACTAGGCTCGATAGTTAGATTAGCCTCGTCTAAGTGTTTCATCAACCGCCTGAACTTCTTGCCGTGCTCTTCAAGGTCGGAAGCAAAAACTATAATATCGTCTAAGTAAACGTATAACTCAACCCCTTGCAAGCCGCTTAGGACTAGATCCATTAATGCTTGAAAGGTGGCCGGTCCGTTGCGCAATCCCATGCCCATTCGTGTATATTCGTAGTGTCCGTAGAGACCTGCGAAGGCCGTTTTGTGGGCGTCCTCGGGATCCATGGGTATCTGGTAGAACCCGGTCTTTAAATCTATCGCCGTGATATATTTTGCCGTTGCTACTGCCTCTATGATGTCTGTTGTTATCGGGAGTGGGTAGCTATTACCCACTGTTACCTCATTTAATTGACGGAAGTCCGTCACCATGCGCCACCTCTTTTCGCTGTTTTTTCGGCTCTTTTTCGGTACCACCCACATCATTGAAGAATATGGGCTGTTCGATGGCCTTATGATTCCTTCGTCTAAATATTTATTTATTTGACGCAGCATTTCTTCTTTTATCGCAGGTGGATGACGATGTCTCTTTACGGAAATCGCAGTTTCTGTAAACGTTATTAATTTATGCGTCACTAGGTGCGTAGCTCTCAACTTCTCCCCTGGGAGCCCGGAAAAGTGTGGCCTCTCACTCATTAGATCGATTATATGCTCCATTTCTTCTTCATTCAGCCCTTTCAGTGTGTCTGGGTCTAATTCGCGAAGTATTTTTGCAGCCCGATCATTTTCTTTGTCCGTAAATATACGTAAAACGTTAACGCGCTCGAGTTCATTGGCTTCAAATCTATTCTTAATGTCTTCGTCGAAAATATCATCCTTCTCCCGCATTATTTTGCAGGGTTCCAATTCGATTAGGGGTGGCGAAAGCACCACAGGCTCGTCACCTGTATTATAGCAAAGCGCGTATGCTTTACCACCCTTGTTTTCGGCCATAAAATTGTCGAATAGCAGACCCGTATCTAGGTTCTGTAATGGGACAAAACCAATCTTGTGCTCCGTATTTTGAACTCTCGCGTATATAACTTGTCTTGCGTGCGGGGGAATTATAAACTGTTCGTCCCTTTCGAAAGGTATTACTATACGTCCAATTTTCAGACGCTTATTCGCTGCGTTAATTTTCGCTTCGTGCTTCGTCAGCATATCCCGGCCTAATAGTCCATCTATATCGATGGAAAATTCGTCGGGCACAACATGGGCCTCACATGAAAAGCCATTTATTTCTAAGTTGACGCTTCCTAGCATTTCGCATGCTCCCAATGTTACGCCGCTTATTGACACCTTACATTCTTGATTTATTGGTACATTCTTGTTAATCTTATTTGCTTTAATAAGTGACACATCTGGTCCTGTGTCTACGTCAAATCGGCTGGGACTCCGCTCGAGTTGCGGACTTCTTAAATTTAATATAGGAGGCCTCCGTCCTGCCTGGACAAACCTTATCTTGTACTTAGGTTTAATTTTTATTACCGTCGCTTCTAGTTGCTCGGTTCGGCAGGACTCTGGTGCTGAGCATCTTGGGAGTTTAAATGACTCGCATTATTTTCAGACTATTGATTGTTAGTGGCTCTTTCTCTGTCTGCGCGGTATTCATTATAATCTCGGTGATTGTCGGTCTGCCGATTCCAACCGTTCCTGTCCCTCGAGGAGTCCCTTCGGTAACGCTCGTCTCTATGATTTCATATCTGCCTCGTCCTGTCGCTGCAGTTCGCCGAGGTCTACTTGTGCCCTAAATTCGGATTCCATCCTAATATAATCGAGAGTCCTTACTCTCCGCCTCGCTGGGTGATCTGCTTCTGGGTTGCGGAAGTACGATTCTGTCTGTATATACCTTCGTGGGTCCTCGTATGAATCTCCGTAATATTATATATTTGCGTCATTTCTATGCTCTCGGTACCTGTCCTGCTCGCATGCTCTATTTTCGGACCCAGTCTGAATGTAAGCCTGCTCTCTAAGCCTGCCAGGGAATCCTAGTTTGGGTTCGGGGTATACTGCACCTTGCTGGTAGTAACGGGTCGTTGATAGTTCTTCCGTTCTCTTTGGCGAACTGAATCGGCGCACCCTTGAGGACTCACATCGCGGCTTGTGCTGGCCGCCCCAATCCGGGATTCCCGGCAGGTGTTTCTGGTCCCTTTCTGGCTCTTCGTATTCTTGGTGGTATCTCGAGGGCGGTGATCTTAGCTCCTCCTTAGGTCTTACTCTGTGCTTGCTAGTGCGGCAGTGGGCCTTTGGCTTATATCGTCCTTTTAATGTATCGTGAGATCTTCCCCTTTTTTCTCTACGTCATCCTGACCGAGGGCGTTGAGTGAGGTGGTTGTTGAGTTCCTCATCTCCCTTACTCTATCCTGATATAGTCTGTACATCTCTCGGTCCGCTTATTTGGCGACATCTCTCTCACATTCGGTCAGCTCTTTGAATCCTCCGTTGCGGAAATTTTTGAACTTCTTCATGGCCGATTTGACGTACATATACGGATGTTTAGCCGCCAGCTCTGACGCGGCCAGAGCCAATTGGAGGTCCGCAAAGGCTTTTATCCCTGCGTTAATTTTGGATCGACTCAATGCCTCTAGTTTCTTTATGGACTCTTGTGACCCATCACGATGGACTCCACTCGCTTCGTCTTGCAGGGGCCGTGAGTAATCCTGTCCTCAGACTTGCTCTTATTTTTATTCTTACCGAAGTCAAATATATTGCCGCCGGAGGTTCTAGATACGGTTCCGAAATTCACTATTTCCTTTTCTGACAATTCGACGGGTCGATTATTCTTGTGGATTTCTGTGTCAGTGAATGCTCTTAATTCTTCGAATTTTTCCCCGACTTCTGCGACAGATTTTGGTTCGGTACTCTTTTCCCTAATTCCTTCTGTACGGAGTAGCCCCATTGATTATAAGCGCGCTTCCTGAGCCGTAATTTATTTATTGATTCGCTGTAAGCGCCACCGCAGGGCTGGCTTTTTCCTAAGCAATTTACGTAGGTGTGATCTCTCACTTCCTAGTGTATATCGCGCAATATCACTATTTTTTATCATTCAGTTCATTTTTCGTCTATTTAGAGGGAAAGGAAATTCAAGAACTAGCTATATACCCTCTTTGTCCCTGGGAGCGTTGAGGAGGCTGACCGTCGATGACAACTGGTCTTAAGAAAGAGGAAAGATCGACCGTCGATGACAACTGGTCTTACGGAAAAGGAAAAATCGACCGTCGATGGCAACTGGCCTAGACCTTTTACGTCAAATAAGAAGTCGGAAAGCCAGGAAGTATAGTCAAACTGTGGCATTTATTCAATACTCAAATGGCGCGGGAGAGAGGTATGCCAGTCGTATGTCAGTGTTCGTGCGCGGCGCGAATGAGTCGTCGTGATCATGGCTTCCTCGTGGGTCGATGGCTCAAAACTCCATTGTCGTCCTATCTCGTCTTGGAATCGTCGTGTAGTCTAAACCTCGGTCATAGGTTCCCCGTGACTATCTAATGGTCTATCTCCCACAACGTGGACAGCGTCGCTTTTTATATCCTCGATGCAGGATCTCCCCCTCTGCTGCTTAATCATAAGTGGGGACCGGCTGCACGTGGAACTTCGTTGTTCCTCCGGTGCCGATTTCGCAGTTTCGGCTGCTTGACCGTTTTGACCGACTCCGGTTTTCTCGCGCCGCGGAAGCGGCGCAGTGCCGAATGCTCTCGACGCTTCAAATACTGAATCGCGGTTTCTGCATGTACGACCGAACTCGCGTGTGGACTGCTTCCACGCGTAACACATAATTAGGTTACCGATGATCCTGAACCATAAATGGAGTTCATCTTACTTGGTAATTTCATCATCATTCGTCTTATACATTTAGGTAGTAGTATTGAAAAATGCTGATTCTACAGAAAGTATAATTCGCTGTCTTTCGTTGTCTTTCGTAAGTTTGATGACCTTCTGTGTCACGGTACCTCGTATTTCAAAATGCAGCGTGGTCAAAATTCGCATATACGTCGTTTGATATGTCAGAAAATTACTGGCGATAAATATGCATGTTAATTTCATCTTTAGATACGTCATAGACGTAACAGACCTTTCGTCTGTTCTTTTTTATACCATTGATTACACAGCCACACAAAAAAAAAAAATTTTCTGACCTGAAGAGGAGACCTTCATATCCTATAGTATTTTGACCCGCTGAATCCGAATCCGGCTT
>JAPYZO010002384.1:0-14875 GCA_030522905.1 Torymus flavipes | reverse complement strand
AACTTTTACACAAACGTTTTTCTCCTTCCACCGAAAAAAGAAATTTATTTTTTAAGCTTATTATTATTTGTCTTTCAAAATTCAATTGAAACATAAACCCAATTCATCAATGCTTCGATCCCTCGCACAGAAAACACACCGCGGCAGAACGAGCAATGCCTGCGCAACTTCGACCTGAGCGAGTACCGCGTGGTCCTCAGCAACGTCGCCCTCTGGATCTTCAACAACATAATCACCCAGCTGAAAGAACGCGTCCAGCCGCTCACTGTCCCGGCTCTACTCGAGCACGAAGCCATCACCGGACTGGACGGTCACGCGCGACCGCGTTCTCACTCCGTCGGTCAGGAACCCGACTTCACCCAGGAGAAGCTGAACAATCTGCTGGAAGAACTGACCGCCGTGAACAAAACGCTAGGGTTCCATGGCGTCGATCCTGAGATCATAGTACAGATATTCAAGCAGCTGTTCTACTTCATGTGCGCCACCGCGCTGAATAATCTGCTGCTGAGGAACGAGCTGTGCCATTGGACCAAGGGCATGCAGATTAGGTGGGTTATTTCAAATTACTTTTGCGGTTTGAAAAATTTTAGCTGCAAATTAATTATCCAAACAAATTTTTTAAGACTTTTAAACATTATTGAAAAAAGCGCTTCAAAATTATGTTTTTGAATCTAATGAATCGAGAGATCGGTAATATCTATTTATTAAACAACTCAATTTTGTTAAAAAATTTGAAACGGTTTAAATCGAATACATCGGTATTCGAAATTATTTCAAAACAAAATCATACATTTCTCATTATTATCAATCCCGAAGACACACGCTAAAATTCAAAAGTAAATAGCAATTAACACTAACTCTGTGTTCCAGATACAACCTGAGCCACTTGGAGCAGTGGGCGCGGGACGAGCGTCTCGTACCCGCGATCGAGGCCCTCCAGCCGATAATCCAAGCGGCGCAGCTGTTGCAGGCGCGCAAGCTCGACGACGACGTCGTGTCCGTGTGCGAGATGTGCAATAAGCTCAGCGCCAATCAGATCGTCAAGATCCTGAATCTCTACACGCCGGCGGACGAGTTCGAGAGCCGCGTGCCCGTCTCATTCATACGCAAGGTGCAGATCAAGCTCCAGGAGCGTGGAGAGAACCAAGAACAGGTACAGCAGACGTCTTTTTATTTTCATCTATGTGTCTTGCAAATTTTGACATACAAATGGAATAATTATTTTTTTTTAAAATCCATATCGTTTAATGGAAAATTTATAGTGTTTTGTCGGGTATATGTGATCGAAATGATTGTATCAGTTTGTCATGTTTTTAAAAATTATTTTAAAAATATTTACTTATCGTCAAGGTACTATATCTTATCAGCCGATTTCTAAATCAGGTGGAAAAATCTTATCTTATAAATTACAAATTACAAATGAGATCATTTTTAGGATTACTTTTCTTTTTTTTTAAATTAGCTGAAAAATTAAGTTTTTGAATACGAATTCATATGACAAAATCAAATCTTTATAATATCCTTTCTCCTTTCAGCTACTTATGGATCTGAAATACTCGTATCCAATCCGATTCCCCTTCAACCCGTCGAAGATCCGGCTGGAGGACATCGACGTACCGGAAGTACTTAACGTGCCCATGCTCAAAAAGGTCTAAGATAGCCAACCTCGCTGTTGTTGCTGTTTTATTTTTTCGTTTCTCTTCAGCCCCCATCGAGCCGACGCACCTCACGCGACTCTTATAGTTTGCCAAGTGATATTTCAAATGTGAGGATATATATACAAATTAAGGATGAAAATGTTTTCTGAACTAGCTTATAGTGTCTATAAATAATTTGAGCGGAAAAGACAGGGTAAAGTGAATTGTTTACATTATTTGTACATACATATAAGGTTGTTGCTTTTTAACGTATAACGATAAGTTTGACTATTGAAAAATTTGTTATATTCCGTCTGATTTTCGTACCGAAAGAAATGCATTTACGCGGTCAGTAGAAAGTATTATTTATAAAACATATTTTTACCAAAGTATGTTTCATTGCATTAATATCGACGAATTCGTCTAGATATCAAAGTATTATTATGACGCTACTCGACTGCTCCTGGTACTTAAATTAGTGTATTTGTATGATTTTGTACAAACGATACTCGATTAGCTTTCCATTGTTTTCCGATGACTCTTCACATTAATTTTTTTCTATACGTGTGTTCACTTTACCTCGTTCTTTCCTGCCTGCCGTTCTGGTGTAATAACAACCATAATGATGATGCGTATTACCGATTTTCTCGCATGATCCATACAGCCGCCGACGTATTATATATATAATATTATAGCTTGCATATTAACACCCCCACGTACGCGTAGATAGAAAAAAAGAGAGACAAAGGAAAAAGCATGTTAGGTACAAGAAAATATATATATACATGCACTGCGGCTCATCCAAGATCATGTTTTATATGTTTTTTTTACGTGAGTAATTTGTATTTTACGATGCATAATGGGTTTCATGTTCAAAGGGACATCATGTAGTGTGAGAAAGAGCGAACGATAAAGCGAAAGAGTGAGAGAGTCATTTAATGCCATACATATATATGCATATATACACATCCAGACACTTATTGGCGAAAGCCGCTTTTCTCATCGTAGACGCAAGTATGTACAACTTTACTTTTGCCTTGATGAAAAGTATATAAGAGAAGAGTGCGATGATGATGATGTAGTTCAATTAGTTGCCGAAGTTATATCCATATATATTATACATAGAGAAAAATGAGAGAGACGCGTGGCGACATTTGTGTGTCCTGACACGTATAGATGATTGTAGAGATCGTCGAAAATTATTATACGGCTACTAAAAGAATATTTTCATTGCCTATATGTTATATAATCTACGAACGAAAATTCGTTTTTTAGATCGGAGATGCCGAGTCGAAGTTTCTTTTAAATTTGAGAGAGGGAGAGAGATGGCAGAAAAATTTTCACTGCAAGCCTTGTGTACATACATATAATAGTAATAATGATAAAAGATTGTTGATATTTTTAAATGAGATAATATGGTTTAAAAATAATTCTAGCAAAATGATAGACTATGTGTAAAATGCTGGATAAAGAGTTTTACATTGCAATCCTCATGGGTATCGAGTTCTCCGACGTACTTTCGTCAGTCTGAGAGTAACTTTCGACTCGGAATTTTCGATTGTTAAGATGACTATTTTTTAAATAATATACTTATAGGTATTTTGAATGAATATATATGTAGAAAAATAATAACGCGGCTATAAATTGCAGAAAATTTAAATTTTGTTGAGGATATATATTGTTAAAAACCATCAACGAAAGTAGCCCTAAAAATAAATGCAATTGTTTCGGTTAGATAAAGTATATAATATTTAGTTGGCTTTAATTGAAAAAAATGTATAAAATGAATTGTAAATTACCAATGGAATTGGGCGACAATGTATGCTATGCTTAATTAATGTTAGCAAAGTATATTTATAGTGTAACTATTATTTATCTAAATTATAATAAATTAATTTTAAGGACGATTGGGTATCTCCTATAGAATCGCAAATCAAGCTCGTCATGTACTTCCATTCGCACACAAAATGCATTGAAAACAAAACGTTTCTTCGGTCCAAATTAGGTTTTCACAAACGTAGATGAGAGAAAGAGAGAATATAATATATACGCTTGTACAGCTGATTTTTCACTGTATGAAACGATAAAGTACCAAAATAGCTGAGTGACTATTGTATATTAAAAAAAAAAAAAGAAAAAAGAATGATGTGCGGAGAACTAAGTAGGTGAGAAATAAACGAAGTAGCTTGTAGTAGAATTATATACCATTAATGTAAAACGGAAAATGGAAAAAACTGCTCTGTACAATTGATTTATTTTAAAAAGTAAAAAATGAGAATAATTTATGATTCCTAATCGCGATACTCCGAAAGAACCGTAGATTGGGAAATGGACTGTACCCTACAAGAGTTGTATTTAAACTTCGTTTGTATGGAAAAACTGTATTTTTTAATACAAACAAGTAAAATTTTCTTTTTTGGGTGCTTCTAAAAGAGAGAACTATAAAGATTGTAATTAGCGTGTACAAAGGCAAAAATCAGAAGAAGGATATATAAATATATAATTATGTTGGCGTACATTGTATATTTTGTGATACGAGAGAGACGTAAAGAGGAATAAAAATTGTTGCGAGATGGTCGGGATGGAAAAGAGAAAGATATTTATATACATTATTGTTACCGATTTTTTCCGTTATATATATATTGAAAAAAATACACGTGCGAACCTATAATTGCGCGTGTCATCTTTTTTCAGTGCCATTTTATCATTCCGTATATATATATATAAAGAAAACATTTGTGTCCATTCGAATTTTTTTTCTTTTTTACGTTATCGTGCCGTTTAATTAATGTGTACGGCGATCAGCGATCGACCGTAACGAAAATGTGCCCATGTTAAATGTAAAAGAAAAATCCCGAGAAACCAGATTATCGCGATGAAAAACTACGAGGGAAAAACTGTTTTGCTCCAATCAGGTGTAATATTTTTCCCCAGAGCTATATCTTTGACACCTTCGATTTTCACAAATCGATGTGACAGATTGGTTTTGTTCCTAAATATAATATACATTACCGTTAAAAGAACTTGTTTATTTTTTAACCTTTTGTCCTTTGTATATATACTTTCAACTAACAAAACAAAAATATTACTTAACAGTTTTAATTGAAATTGTAGGTATTAAACTATATTAATAATCAATATTTATGGTTTAATACTTTTATTTGTATATAAATTATTTCTTATGGCAACAAGTGCCAGTATGAAAGGCGCATAGCTGCTTTTACAGCTCGTGTGTAGTAAAAATTAAACGTATAAATGAAGCGGGTTAAATCAAGATCGGCACGAAAAATATTTGATTTCATTGTGTAACAATTGATGATGATATATTTCATATTACAAATTAATATCCAGCGGCATCATTAGGCGAACGGATATCGTCAATCTTCAAGATCATCTTGACCAATTGTGTCGCCAGTAAGATTTGTTGAGTTTTGCTCTTAAGTGACTCGATAACGTTCTGCACTCTCATGTCTAAAAAGTAAAATCAATTTGATTTAGAAAAATTTGTAGTAAATAAATAATATCAAATAGTCATGTAACTTAAAAGTATAAAATTTTCAAAATTATTGAACAAAAATTGCTTTATATTCTTTAGGTAGTGTCGAATCTAAATTTAGTTTAATAACGAAAGATTTATCAAACTATTAAAAAAACTCAGATTCATTAATCTTGCAAGGTGTCTGAACAGTAAGGTACATTAAAAGTACCACTGGAATTCTCCTTGCAAACAAATTTCACTTCTATTAATGTCTTTTATCAAGTATTTCACTAATAAATTCGATTCTTAAAAGAAAAACTTAATATATATCGAAAACTTACCAGAGGTACCGCGGTTCATGCAGTCGATACCGAGCGCGGGATTCTTGTCGCTGAGTTGACGCGCCTTGACCTCCGTGAGGGCGTTGACGGAGTTCAAGCCGCAGTTTTCAGCAAGGGCCATGGGTATGGCCTCGAGGGCATCGGCGAATGCCCGGAACGCATACTGCTCGAGCGAGCTGATCTTGTCGGCACTCGCGGCGCAAGCGAGCGAGCACGAGATCTCGGCGGCACCGCCACCGTACACGATCTTGTCGTTTGTCACCAGGTTTCGGACGGTGCACAAAGCGTCGTGTATCGAGCGCTTGGCCTCCTCGACAATCTAAAATAATAAGATCAGGTATTAGATGAAGAAGCACGAGTATTTAAGACTAATGGCTGAAAGTTAGAGGGCTGAATTGTTGGATCTAAGTTTAGTTTTACAATAAAAATATCATTAAACTACTGAAAAACTCAGATTCTTTGATTTTGCAAGGTGTCTGAACAGTAAGGAATATTGAAAAACCTACTGGAATTCTCCTTGCAATACTTTTGTATAAATGATAACCAATTTTAATTTTTACCATTTTGTTGCCTCCACGGATGAAGATGGTTACAGCACGTGAATTCTTGCACTCTTCGATAACCAACATCCTGTCCTTTGTAGTACCAAAGGTGAGTTCCCTAACTACGCCAGCATAGCCAAGTTTTTCAGGCGTCAGTTCTTCAAAACGAGGCACAATACGGCCGCCGGTGGCAATGGCGATAAGCTACATTAAGACAGTTAAAAATATTAGATTCTGAAAATAATAATTCATTAAAAATGATAAACTAATAAATGTAAAAGCCCTCAGCTCTCATAATCTTTGATCATTGGAGACCCTGCAAAAGTCAGATCCTGGCAATACTTCACCTAATAAAATTACTGCTCTTAATAAAAGTTAAAACAGAATTTCAACTAATCTTAAGGGACAACAGCTACCAAAGTAAAGAAAAACCATTTTCGTAACTTTCACCCTCCTCTGTTGCGCTTTGTCATCATTGGGCAAAATTTTTCTAAAAAAAAAAGTTGGAAGTGATGAATGCATAATGCTTACTTCAATTTCGGGACCTCCAACCCATCTGACAGCAGGCAGCTGCTTTTGCAGAAGAAGATGATTGGCTTCATCATCAAAGCCCCACTGACAAATGGCCAATGTAGCTCCAGCATCCTTTACTTTTGCCACCATATCAGCAAACTTCTCTTTTTCATAACTTCTCAGTGCCTTGTAATCTTCAACAGATGTTACGTCAAGCTTATGCTTGGTTTTTGGCTTAGGAGGTTCAAACGGACAGGTCAAGATTGCCAATTTAACGTTTTCTAAACGCTATGATTATAAAAAATATATTTAATTAGTAATGTATATAAATTTCATCAATCAGGTTACTTAAATCAAACAATAAATATTTACTTTAGGCATCTGGGGATGACTAAAATCTTTGTCAACAACAACACCACGAACAAGCATAGTATCTTCCAAACGTCCACCAACTTTTCCCTCAACTTTGATAAGTTCAAAGTTTACATCCCTAGTTTTTAAGTCTGCTACTGCCATAACTGCATTAACAGCAATCTCTGCCATTTGCCTGTGACACTTGTTGACTCTGAAATTTGAATGATCAATGTAATATTTACTGCTTTGGAATTTTCAATTATAGCTAAACTCAGTACTTGAAAAACATAAAAAAATGCCCTCAGCTCTCATAATCTTTGATCATTGGAGACCTGCAAAGAATTCATTCTTGAAATGAATATCTTTAAATCCCTTTCTAATCTTCTCAAAAATGAAATACTTTCAAATTTGTAAAGACATAAATGAAATAAAAATTTATCACAACAATACTAAGAATCCTCTACCCTCCTCTGTTGCGCTTTGTCATCATTGGGCATTAATCAATATTATGTCCACAAAAACTACTCAACAACAATAGAATAATAAAATTAGAATTTGAAGTTCAACACTTACATTTTGGAACCAAGAGTTGTCATAGCAACCTTAATCAGTGGCTCTAGATTGCTTGGGTTGACTGGAAAGGACTCAGCGATTTCATTAAGATGTTCAGTTGCACAGTGAGCAGCTAATTCGAAACCATCAGCTATCCTGATTGGGTGAATGCCTTTGTCGAGAAGTTGTTCAGCCATCTCCAAAAGAGCTCCAGCCAGTACAACAACACCAGTGGTACCATCACCAATTTCGTCATCTTGAGACTGTGAAAGTTGAACCATGAGCTTAGCGATTTCATGGTCAACATCCATATGTTTCAAAATAGTTGCTCCATCGTTGGTAACTGTTACATCACCATCACTGCTAACCATCAACTTATCCAAACCTTTTGGTCCAAGTGAAGTTCTAAGTATATTTGCAATTGCTCGGGCAGCAGTAATATGTGACTAAAAAACACAAAGATATTACTATAATGATGTATTTATTACATTTTTTAATAAGAAAATTTAACTAATACATGTAAGAAAAAAACTAAAGAATACTAAATTTTATTAATATTTGTGTAATGAGCCCTCAGATCTGCAGAAATCATCGAAGATACAGGAAGCAAACTATTAAACCAAATTAATTTACTTGCTGAACTTTAAGCTGAAATAACAGTTGGCAGCTGTTACCAAACAACAAAAGTCCCCTAAGATAAAGCAAATTGGTTGTTATAGTTTTATCTTCTCAAAGACACCAATCATCATGGGGCATAATCACTTAAGGAATCCCTGAGAATAACAGCTAAAAGATATCTCACTGAATTCTTCAAAATAAGCCTAGTAATATCTAGCTTAATTTATTGTATTTTAAGTTTCAGGTTTATAATAAAAATGTATATAATGAAGGACTATTTTGTCATAGAAGATAGTAGTGCTACTCAAAGTTGTGAAATGGAAATAGATTACTCGCTGAACTTTAAGCTCAAATAACAGTTGGCGGCTGTTACCAAACAACAAAAGTCCCCAAAAATAAGGCAAACTGACTTTCACAGCTTTTCTAACTTTTCCAATGCTCCTTTCCATCATTGGATATAATAAAGCAAGTAATTTCTATGAATAGTACAAATGAAATAATTTTATATTTTTCAGAATAAATATATCTAATTTTAATAGTTATTATTCTGGACTTCCAGCTCATGGAACAGTATCATTTCTAAGGCACTTCCTCATCATTAAACATAACTAATTAAAAACTTCCTATGAGTTGCACTTGTGAAATAACATATATCTACTTTTAATCTGTGTTATATCTGTAAAAACTGTAATTAATTAATTTTAAGATTTACTAAATGAGCCCTCAGAGCCTCGGAGGTAATCATCGAAGATAGTATAAAACTATAAAACCAAATTACTTTACTTGCTGAACTTTAAGCTCAAATAACAGTTACCCCCGTCTCCATTACTAAACAACAAAAGTTCCCAAAAATAAAGTAAATTCGATGTTATAACTTTTCTATCTTCTCCATCACATTAATCATCATTGGACATAATACCTTAAGGAATCCCAGAGAATAGCACCTAAACGATCTCATTAAACTCTTTAAAATAATATCTAGCTTAATTTATTGTATTTTAAGTTTCTAAAAATATATATAATAAGCCCTCAGAGGCACAACTTTGTCATAGAAGATAACAGTCCTACTCAAAGCTGTGAAATAGGAATACGTTACTTGCTGGACTTTAAGCTCAAATAACAGTTGCCAGCCGTTACCAAACAACAAAAGTCCCCGAAGATAAAGCAAACTGACTTTCACAGCTTTTATATCTTCTCCAAGCCCAAAATCATCATTGGGCATTATAAATTAGGTAATTTTTATATAATAGTACAAATGAAATAATTTTATAATCTTCAGAATAAACTCATTAATATATATATATATATATATCTAATTTTAATATGTGTTATTTATTTATTTATTTATTTCAAATTATACAGATCAGAGATCCATAACAGTTACGCAAATTGGATATTGTAGCTTTCGTACTCTCAGTGATCATATTTGATACTATTCAAGGGATTCCTCATAAAATAATATAATTAATTTTATCATACATATGATATTACCAAAAAAGGATAATAAAAATTCAAAATACTATATTGTTAAACTGAAAACTATAAAATAATAGTCCAAACTTTTACTTTATCATTTGAAGAATCAAAAGTAATTAATGACTTACACAACCTTTACATCTTCATATAAATCTAATACCCTCAGATCTCATAATCATTGATCATAGGAGACCCTGCAAAAGTTGAGTCCTTGAAATACCTCTTTATACCAACTTTAAATTTAAATAGCAATTCAACAAAGTCATATTACTATTAAGAACCAGTTAGAATAAATGAAGTAAATCAATTTTTCAAACTTTTACCCTCCTCTATTGCGCTTTGTCATCATAGGGTATAATTAATAACAAGATAATTGAATATTGTAATTCATAAATACATTTACTTTGAGCATAAAAATTGAGTAATAATTTTTAATTTGTTATAAAAAATAGATTAAAATTATATGTACATTTTATTAATCTTCAGACAATAAATTATTAAAATTTTTTAAACACATATTACATTCAATGATAATAAACAATAACCAATCACGAAATTTCCTTCAAAATATACCATTAATGTAACTAAAAAGTTTCTTGGAAAAAAATTTTATTTTCAGGTGAAGACTATACTCATCATTTCCATTTATGGTCAGAAACCGAACTAAAAACGTGAGGAAAAAAAGTAGCCCAACAAAGAATCAAAATTTATAAAATTATCCACAAAATCGCCTCTACCATGTCATTGAATTTTTTTCACGCTAATCGAGGCCAAAGTTACATCGAGGTGACAATCAAACTCGTCAAAATTAAATCGCAAACTATACGATGAGGTATCTCTCCAGCGAGGACCAACCGAGCGGCCATTTTTCCATGAGCAATCACGTGTACCCCGACCCGAACTCCGATTTCTTTGTTAACCCACCACAAAACATCAGCGAAACATCGCAAAATCCTCACCCGAACAGATCATCAACTAAATCTAAACTTTTCAAGTGTCGTCACATCTTAACAATTCATCAAAAAGCAAAAAACCGAGGCATCGGTAGGTTAGGCGCGTGTGCAGTATATATACCTTGATAGCATCGTTGCCGGTGAGCCGCTTTTGATTTTCCTGGTCGCGTAGGATTAGGAAGGGCCGGCCGAACTCGTCGAAGGCGATGGATCCGGGAAACGCGGCCATCCTGGATGGGTCGAGCTAGCGCGCGATTGATATTTCTTCCTCCTTTCTTCACAATCTTCCACGAGGTCTTATCTTTGGCTGGGTGCGAGCACTGCGAGCTGCGCGGCAGCCATGTTGTGAGAGACGTTGCCGTTGAGACGTCGAGGGAGAGAGATTGGACTGAAGAACGAGCGAACCGTGACGCAGAGCGACGGCAGGAGAGCGGAAATGAGGAAAGAGGAAAAGGAACAGGCCTTTTTTGGCGGAGAGGCTTGTGCGCACGCGTGGTGCATGATTTGCGGTGAGCCGCGAGAATTCGAGTCCCTACTTGTTGCTTTATAGTCTTTTTTTCATTTAATTGAAATAAAAGAAGAATACGAGATGAATATAATTAATAACTGATTTTGGTGTTAATTAATTGTATTAATCCTATCAACAGGAAAAACCACAGCCACATTGGCATTTAGCTACCTCAAATTTAATTTATTATGCCATAATTATTCATTGATCCGAAAAATAAACTTGGCCTGAAATTTTCGTAGAGATAGAATGTTATAAAACTTATGGAATTATACTCTTTGTTTTTTATGCTCCGATATATTTCCATTGATAATAATGAAATTTTTTGTAAAACTAAAATTTATAAATGAACTTTTAGTCATAAAACAAGAAGATCTACGATTTAAAAAAGTTTTTGATCTTTCAAAACAAAGCTTTAGGTGATTAAAATCGATGAAGTTTTCAAGATATTCAAGTATCGAAATAAAAGTTTAAATTAAGAAAGCAATAATAAAGTCTTATCAGTTTTCTTATGATGAAATTTTGTATACACCCATTTAGGTATTTTTAATTGACAATGAATATTTATAAATTATGTATCTCTAGTTAATAAAAAAAAAGAAGAAATTGATCGTTCTCATATTTTAGTAACAACATATTTTTTCACCATAATGCATATATTAGGGAACTTTCGAGCCAGGGTATGAAGAAAAATAGTGTACGCATCTCGGCCCAAAAGGTACGCCATATACTATTTCCAGACGATACCAACTTGTTTCCGCTTAAGCTCGAGAAGACTAAGGCAATAAAATGTATCGAAAAATGGAAGTGAAGGTATAATAAATAACTGAATGTGCATTCAGCATTATCACTAGAAACTAAGACAAAATATAAAAATTACAAATCTATTAATGCAGAAAAAAAAATGAAAGAAAAGTTTTTAAGAAAGTAAACAAATATCGATTTCGATTTTTCACGAATATCACACGAAGCTTTTACTTTCGAATATAAAAAAAATTATTATAAAATCTATATACTTCATTCTTAAGCAAAATGTGTTTGGTTTAATGTGGATTTAAAGAAACACGAATAATAGAAACAGATGTTTGAATAATAATAAAAATATTTATTATAAATATGTTAATTATAAAACACTTTGATTTTGCTTGAAAGCTTATAATAATTATGCTTGAATTTTCATTAATCTATGTATGCAATACCAAAAGAGATTATTAAATGTACGTTGTGCAAGATATATAGTCAAGTTTATAAAATTTTGAGAAAAACTGTAAATCAAACATGAATTTTTCGTAGCAAACTCTGAATAAATTTTTCAATGCTTTAACGCAAATATTTATCATGTATATGAAAACTCTAATTGAAAGAAAATTACCGACGTCATGTGAGTTTACAAAATGCTTTATTTTATCATACTAAAAGAAATTGTGAACATGAATTTTTCTAATCCTATCGAGACACAAAATAAACCGTCTTTGAGACAAACCTCAAAGAATCAACCTTGACACCATACTCGCCTAACGGAAGAATAAAAAGACAATAATTAATTTAAAACAATATTAATTATGTTGTAGTTAGTATTATCGCTATAAATATGTATACATACATTCATCGTTACAAATTAATCACGTACTTCAATACGTGGCACATTTTATTTCCTTTCCATCTCGTTAAAAAAAAATAAAATAGTGCTATTACATCAATTTCTAGGTAGTGAAAAAATCTTAATAAAATTTACGAAACTAGAAAAATAAAGATCAGTATTACAAAATAATTAACTTCATCGATTCACGGGCAAATTAAATTCTCTTTCCCATCTTCGCTCGCTTAAAATCGATTGGCATTTAAATTATTTTTAAATAATCTCGTCAAATTTGACTTTCGAAGATAGTCTTTTGTATATACATCACTTTTGGGCACTATTTCACTTTAATGCTGATGAAGAAACTGATTTGAACAGGTACTGTTAACTTGACTTTAAAGGAGGACGAGAACTTACGAATCGGAGGATTTTCAATTTATTGTTCGGCCCTTTTTATTATTCTATGATTTTACTGTGTAAGAAAATTTTTCAGAAAGCTACAAGGCATCATTTAAATTTTCGAAAAATTGTTAAAAAATGGTAGCAAAATTTCATTGATGATTCACTTTAGGAACCGTTTTTGCATCATTAAGCAGTTTCTCATCGTGTCGTCCCTCGATGGGGATTGTCTTACAATCTTTCACAGCAGATATACAAAATTGTCTTACTACTTTCATGTTCCCTTTTAATTTCCACTCGAATCCTCCGCTATTTATCATCACCTCCTCCCTTTACAATCATTTTCCAGTATGATAAAAAACATTGAAAGTTACTAATAAGAAAAATCCTTCCTTAAAAATTTTCATCGTTAATCCAAAGCATTTGGATTCCGCTAAATCATTTGACAAACGAAACAATGTACACAATTACATTTCTTCTCTTTCGTCGATCGAGGAAATTTTTTTTTCTAAACTTTTTTTAATAAGTTATTTCAATCTAAACACCGAACAATCAACACTTCGATAGTAACGTTCAATAGCTTTTTCTCATAATGGCTCACTTTATATAGCTCTCCATCCGTCTTCTGTAGATCATGTAGAGATAAATACTATGCAAGCTATTTTCCTAAGAACTATCGCAGATAGAAACAGTATAAAATGGACAAATATCTTCTATATATAGAAATTTTTTTTTTCTTAACTCTGTTTTTTATTTTCTTTCTTTTTTTGTTGCACATCGATGACGGACTATTTCAAAAAACGCCTCTTATACTCTCATATGGTCCTTCATGAAAAATCCGTCTTAAAATCTCTCTCTTTTTTCTATCATATTTTTTTTTCGTACACAATATCTTATTTTTTTGTTGTATATATCTATACATTTTCATATCTTATCATCATCATCATTTGTCTCACTAAATATCAACTTATAAACGAGAATGCTTAAGTCATTAGCGCTTAAGAGAAAAACGAGGCGCGCCGGACAGGGCGGAGAGGATACAGAGATTTGAAGTATAGTTATAACAAAAATATCAAGTGTAGCGTGTGTGTATATATATGTATACGTCTGTTTCGTGAATTACAGCTCATTCTTCGCCTCTTTGCCGAGGGCTTCTGGCGTCCTACTCAGTCTGGGTGTAAGTGTAGCTCTCCCTCTTTCTCTCTTTTTTCTCTCTCCGTCGTTCTGCATTTTTTTGTTCACTCTTTAATAATTCGTTCGCTGCGCCCGCGCGTCTGTCTCTCACTCTCTCTTCTCTGCGTCCCCCGGGGGCGAGCAGCGGGGGCGTGCAGGCCTGGGCCCGCTGGGGCTTTTCATTCGATGGCAACGCGCGACACCATCAGTCCTCGCCTGGTCAGCCAGACTCTGTAACAGAAGATACGTGAGATGTTTTAGTATGTTCGGTTTAGGCATTAGAAGGATAAAGATTACTCGGTTGGTAGATCCTTTTCTTTGCTTTGTTTCTTTGTTCAATATTAGCAGGATTGCTGAATGCTTTAATGCAGAGGGTATACAGAAAAGTGCTAATGATGGTAATTGAACTTTAAACGCTTTATGCATGTATGAGTTTCGTGTGAGAAAAAGTTATTTAGTGTGTGGAACGGTGATGAAAAAACTTTTCCTTTGTAAAATGTATGTACAATCTTTTGAAATTAATATGACTTTTAATTGAAAAAAAGCTAAGAAGTGGATAAGATTACTAGAATATTATTTTCCCAATATTTTTTTAAGGAATGAAAGATTATGGAATTTTTTAATTTGGCATTTTTTAATTTAGAAATACTAAATACCAATTTAATTTTATCTTAATAACAAATGAATCAATTTATTTGAAAAGAATCAGTATAAGTATATTTATTAATTGTCTTGTGACTCTTTGTATATAA
>JAPYZO010002383.1:0-18744 GCA_030522905.1 Torymus flavipes | reverse complement strand
CGCCTTTCTTAGATATTAACTAAAACTGATATTTTTCTATTAGATTCTGTCTCTCTCACTCCTCGTCATAAAAACAAGCCACCTACTAGCCATACTACTAGCTCACCTACGCTTCATATTGCAAACTCCACACTCGGTGTAAAAAGACCCACTTTGCGCCCCATAGGTAAATAATATACTATTATTGCCCGTTACGGAGAACATCGGACGTTTTTCAGTTTTTATCGCCCGACGGTATATAAACGGTCGCTTTCGGCTCGCGTAACAGGTCAAAAAAACGCAAAAATCATGTTTCCGTTACAAAAAAAAAAATTGTCTTCCGATATTTGGACTTCTTGGCCCTTTAGATTGAAAAATAAAGTTTATTTATTTCATTATATATACATTTATTTCTTTATATTTATATCTTTTTATTTTTGATTATATTTTATTATATACGTGCTTATTTTACATTTTATTAAATGCCTTACTTTTTCTACAACATATTTCTTTTAATATATATAATAACTTTTAAAAAGATTTTTATTAATTTTTAAACCTATAAATTACTTTGAGCTGTTAAAATTTCAAAATATCAATTAGTTTATGAAACTTTTTTTTTTTTAATCGAACGCATAAACAGGCGGGAAAATCAATTTATCTCATTGATACTTTGCACAAAAATAGATTTTTACATTCCTGATCGAGTACTTTGTCCAGGAAAAACTGTTTTAAAGATAATCTAGATTATAGATTTGTTGAGATTAATATCTCACTTTATCAGTTTTTTGTTAATATTATTTAATATTTTCTCAAATGGAAGCAAATTTTTTCATTTTTGTTACTTCGCACAAGAACGTGAAAAATATCTATATGTTCAAAATGATTTCTTTTAAAGAATAAATTTGGATTTTTTTATTTACTAAAAGCTCTAAAAATAATAATCGTGTTTACGAATAATAAATAGTTCTATTGACCTCAATAGCACGTCTTTATTAAGTATAACCGAATGATAATAATTTTACTAATTTTGTTTTCGGGATTATGAACACTATTTTTCACCATGATTTATAGTTTTAATTAGTTTACCACAGATGATTAGATACATGTTTGAAAAAATCAAATGTTTTTATTCTATTTTAATTATTTAGTAGTTCTATATAAACGCTTGAGTTTCAAAATTTTAATCTAGCATATCTTTAATCTAAAAAAATTCAAATATTCGCGCTTTTTTCAAATAACCAATCACATCGAATCTTTAAATGAAGTCCTACTTCCGGCTATCATTTTTTAAGAGATGATAATTTTTTAATAACATAATAACATTTTAATGGAAAATCTGAAAATTCAGTATTGCTAAACCTCCCGGGGAGCATGACGATAATGTAGTTAAAAAATTAGTAATGATTGGTTCAGTAGTTTTCACGGATAGCGGTTCCAAACTAAAAAGTGTCTATTCCTTTATATGACAGTATGATAATGAAAGATTTATCATTCGTAAGCTCTTTATGTAAGATGTACACCACGTGCTGATTGATCGGTTAGATATTGTAAAAAATAAAGCTACCTTTATTAAAATTAATTATAATTCTATTAATTTAGAATTTGTTTCCCGTGGTCACCAAACTTTATATATTATTATGAACATAAATGGCACGATATTAATGTCATATTGAATTTGTATGCAAGTTAAACTCTAAAGTATAGACTTACAGCATATTTAAACGAAGCTAGTAGTTATTTAATGTTTGTAAAGCAGAATGCAGCTTTAAACTTATAGAGCAATTAATTTTATTAAAGTTTGGTATTGCATTTGGTAAACACACTGGTTTCATTATTTGTTTCAGGGTCTAGAGTGGCGGCGTTGAATAGGAAGCGAAAACGCCGAACAGAAAAGCCCCCCGATCAATTTAAGTAGTAACAGGCTTAGCATGCCAGCCAATAAGCCGGAAAAGTCACAAGGCGCGTCAGCGAGGAAATTTCCTCAGGAGGGACAGAGACAGAGTGTCGTCCCTGTAGTCGCACATATAGACGCAGGAGAAAGAAAGAGCTAGCTCGTGAGGAAAAAGGGGGTGCTCCAGCAAGACTCCGGGAGAGCGTGTATGTATGCCGGTGCTACAGCCGCGGCGTGGCGGGCGGAACTCCCTCGGCCTTACGTACATACGCGCGTATACGTATATATCCCCTTAAGTGCAGCCCCTAAATGTCCGCCCCCACCACTTTAGAAGCTCTCGCCCCACCCGCGCGCGCAGCTGCTTTTATATAATGATTCGGCGGCCATGTTTGGGGATGCGCGCGGCGCTGCCGGCGGCGTCGCGACGCGTATATAGACACGGCTACTCTCTCTCTCTCACACACTGGGGGGGTTGCTCGCGCCCGCGCTCAGCGCAGAGCGAGCTTATCGGGAAACTGCGACGGCGTCTCTCGTTCTTATCGAATACGGCAGATGGCACTTCTCATCCGCTTTTTTCCAGCTTGAGCCGGACTCCTTGCGACCGGCTAATAGACAAACTTCATTTATTTGTGGAATGTTCACATGTGAATAAACACTGCATTTATCAAAGAAATTTTCATTCGAAAAAAATTTAAATTAAATAAAAATATATATACGTACGCAAACACACAAAAACATAGCTATGAGAACAGGTTATTTTAACAGCTACGTCTTTTACGTGCGGAATCTCATCAACAATGTTGTTATTGTCGTTAATTGTTACAGCATTAATGAAGTATAACAATGCATAATTGCGAAAAAAATAAAAAATGTTTGTTTTTTCTCAGATTTAATTTTGTTGGTTTGAAAAAGACGAATGAGTAATATTTAAATTGTAGCCGAAAATATCATATTAAAATTATATTTGCTATAAATTTCAAAATAAATTGTTTAAACCAAATTATTCGACCAGTATTATTTATCAATATTATTATGATTTTATTTAGTAGGTAAAATCTAACTTATAAAATGGAGAAAAAAAATGAATTTTTTTTTAATATTATCAATTTTTTTTATTCATGAATTTAAATATTAAACCCAACGCATTAATTCACGTATGAAAAAATTAATTCAATTGAAATCTAAAAATTTATTCTAGACTACTCAAAGATTGCTCTTTTATCAGAAAACTCTCAAATAAAACCAACAGAATTAAGCCACGATAGGAGAAGTTAGTTTTACAAAATATTTTTAACTTACACTCCCGATGCTTTATAATTTAATAACATTCATATCCAATTTGTTACATAAATGTACTTGCAGATATGCACGTAGAAACATTTAAAATAATCTACGGACACTTTTACTGCGATGCTGTGAGTGTAACTCTGGACATTGACACCACAGCTGTAAATACGTTAAGCCCTCTCACTTTAATGAAATTTTTTTCTCTTCACTACTTTACATTTCGTTATGGAAGTCAGTTGTAAGTATATAGGGTGACACTGGTTTGCTCCGCATCAGCTTCATCCGCAGCAAAAAACTTAGTCATTTTTCTTCGCGTCAAACAAACCTTGCAAAAAAGTTCCCAATCTCCTCCCCATATTAAACTCGAGATCAACCCTATCTGTAGCGCACGCAGTCCCTAGAAAAAACAATGGCCAAATCTCCGAGTGGGGCGTGTACCGCTCGGGTCTATCTACTTATCTCCTGTGACGCGTGCTGCACGCGCGAGATACACGCTAAAAAGAAGAGGCAAGTAGCCGTGCGTATGCGGGGGACACACGTCGAGTATCATCGCGACCGCAGCAGCAGCAGCAGCAGCAGCAGCAGCAGTACGGCGGGCTCTCGCGCACTTCCGGCTCGTCTATACGCTACGTACTGCACGCTCTCTCCGTCTCTCTTTCTCTCTCGTACGCCACCATCCGGCACGAGCGGCATTCTCACGCTCATCTGCATAGACGCGCGGCTGCACACACATCAATATTCAGAGAGGCCGGAAAACGTTTGCCGAGGCAGAGACAGAGCGAGAGGTTGCCGTTTTGCATATACCGGACCCCCCTCGCATTAAACGCCGTTTCTTCTCTCAATGTGTGTAAGCTCGCCCGCTGGGGCATCTCCGCACACGTATGCGTCTCTCCTTCCTCTTTTTTTTCTTGCTCTCAACGATTGGCCGAGTGACATTCGCCTCTCTCTCTCTCTCTCGACTCGTAGCCGCGATTTTTTCTCTCTTCCCCTTTTTTAGGCCCCCCTGCTCACCTCTTTCTTTTCACGTTTTATTAGCGCGGGGAAAAGGCAGCTGGAGGACCCACACGGCTCGTTGCTCGCCACCAGCACTACTACTACTACTTGCCTTCGCGACTCTCTGCGGCCACTCGACTAAACCGAGCATTTGACTAATAGAGGGATGCGCGTTCATGCGTAAGCCTCCACTTCTTGTCTTTCGCTTTTTTAACTTTGTCTTTCAAAAGGCTGAACCTTCTTTTTTTTTGCCACGGAGGCATATTTATTTTTAACTCAGTCATTTCCGAGTGTTTGATTAAATAACTAATAGGATTATATTTAGAAGAATGATTTTTAGACGACCTCCATAGAGACGAAAGAGACAAGGACATATTTTTCAATGTTCTCATTATTATACCTTATATTTTAAACTCAACTTCAACGGCGTTCAGTTTCCAAGAAAAAAAGTTTGCAAAAGATTTCATGAAAAGATTTCAATAAGACACATTCAATCAAATGAAAATTACAAGCGTGTGTATAAATTGTGGACTTCCGGCGCGGCACTCTATTGAACCCCGTCCCAACAAAGGCTTAGCAATTGCAAATATAAAACGCATGTGATCTGAAAGAAGAAGAAAAAAAAAGCACGCACAGATCCTCCGAGCTAGAGCGGCGGTGCGGTCGTGTAAGAGCAGTAGCGCAGTAGTTAGAGCGGCGCGGCATCGAAAATACATCGAGGAAGCATTGAAAAGAATGGCCGGGAAATGATATGCGTATGCAATTTGCACACGTATACGTGTATACACACGTATAGAGAGGGGCAAGTATACACAGAGAGATATACGAGAGCGGTGAATCGTGCAATTTAAATAATTCCAAGAATGACCCTGACCCCAGTTAGGCCACAGGGTGACCTGCGCTCGCTCGCTCCAGCAGCGGCGGCCAGGCGGCGGCAGTGCCGCAGCAGTCGGTGATTACAATCACAATGGCGAATGTTGGCCTTACGGGGGTAAAACAGGTAGCTACGAGTACAAATGTACGTAACCTACTACGAAGAAAGAGAGAGAGAGAGAGAGAGAGAGAGACCCGCATACATTATTGCCATCGTTTCTCTCCGTTCGGCCCTCTTTCTTCCCCTTTCCTGCGCCGTCTCTCTCTCTCTCTCTCTCTCTCTCTCTCTCTTTCGCCGTCGTGTGCCCGTTTGCATCTTCGCCGCGGCGGCGTCGGCCTCTTGAGATATACATGCATGTGTATATATATATATATATGTGTGTGCAGACGAGCGAGAGAGAAGAGCCGAAAACAACGGGTGGTCACACGAGCCGGTAAACAACGGGACTCTGATTAAACAATTTCCTCGCGGCCGCAGCACCACTTAACGCCGCTTCGCCGACTGACCACAGAGCCCATCCAGCGCTTTCCGCGCTTAGTTTGGCAATTAAGGTGTTTGCATGGCTCAGTTATTCCTTGCTTTTTTAATATATTCAATTTCCTTAATTCGCGGCACGAGACAATTGCATTGTTGCATCGACATTCGTGCATGGGAAACGAAGAGAAACATTTGCGGGAGTTTATAAATCGAGAAAAGACACAACTTTGTTGCAATATATATAGAAGTGATCAAGAAATTTCGTTAGAATAACAAGATTTTTTTTTCTCCAATAACCTAAGAAAGGGTTAGGGATGGTGAGAGGGAATAAGATTAGATCGGGAAAGAAAAAGTGGCTTTAATGATGGAACAGCTCGTCCAAGGCACAATTAATTTATCAAGTCAATTATACGGGGAGTACAATATAATAAACATAAATTTTAATTGTTTCATAACGTTATAATCAGAAAGAAAGTGGGTATCAATACGATTACACGTCTATTCGGAAAATTTATTCGTTAGCGTGAGCGCGTGTATACGGTTCTCGCAGCTGAGAGTGAATTCAGATATAGAGTTTTCGCTCTCTCTCTCGCGCGCGTATATATATACGTGGCAAACACAATTGTCGGGAATCGCTCGAGTGCTGGCGCGCACACACGCTCGAGGAATAATGTTTTTCTAGATAACATCGATACCGCGCCGGATTGCGAAACGGCGCGTGCACAACTGTCGATTATGCGCTAACGATTGCACGCTCGGTGCGGCGTGAGCGCGGGGAGATACATATATATGTATACGGGAGGGAAAAAACGCCGATGAGCAAGAGAATTCGACCTCCGTTTCATACCAATACAGCCGATAAACCTACCATTGGCGAGATCAAAGAACAGCAGCCGTGCCACAATAAGTCAACGTACTTGCCGCGCGCTACACTTTATCGCGGAGGGGAAAAGAGAGGTAGAGAGAGATACTCGCCAACCACTTGTTTACCTTCCTCGCATGTGCTCTGCCAAAGCATGTGCGAAGATAAGAAGAGAAGTGCGCGCCGCGCCGCTGCCGTATCGTACTCGTTCAATTCAAGAAGGCACATGTGCCCTCGCTTCAATATTATACCTTACGATTTTCGAGACGCTGGAAGAATTAAGTACATTCTACTCGACTACTGACGATTGTTCTACTATAGTAGACTTGAGAGTTTAATGAATTACTTTATTGTTTCCATAATGTAATTGCTTTCTTTCTATGTATTTCTTACTTCTCTATATTTACATAAACATATGTATGTGTTTATTTGAGACTTGGAACTCTGCTCCTAATACAGTAGAAATTTTATATTCGAAAACGGACAAAAACTGATGACTAATTTCTGGAAGAATACAAAAAGGCTTCAATCGTGTATTTTTTTGTAATTTATTGCTCTGTAGTATTTATGTAAGTATACTTTTCTTTGTTCCTGCATAAAATCAAATTCTATTACATCCAAGTATTAGGTTCACATGATAGACTTACCGTATTGTTTTTATCTATTTGTATTCAACAGATAATTAGAAAAGTCATAAAATAAGATGTAAAAATTATAAACAAAACAAAGTAAGTTGCACATAGCTTATAACTTAAGGAATTCTATCCTCTTAACTTTCTCACGTTAAAGTCCACCCCTTGCACCTATACATGAATAACACCGTATCCCAGTCATTGTCGCGTCTCGATACGCATTTGAGCGATCCGAAAAATTAGCATAAAAAACACCGAGTCGCACGAACATGGGAAATGTCGAACTGTGGTGTTCCTTTTCCTAACGCAGAGTGCGTCGCGCGCGACTCCATGTAAATGCGCCCGCCATGAGTGAGTGAGAGAGAGAGAGAGGAAGAAGGTGTTTGCATAAAAGGGACAGGCAAGTCGTCGCGTCAGTGCACCGTCGTCTAAAAGCGAAACGATGGGGAATTCAAATCATTCTTATCCGTAGACGCGGCAAATTGCATGCAACATACGTCCCGGGTATAAAGTCTCAGCTTCGCTATATGCGAGCCCCCCTTCTACGCTGGGAACGCGTTATTTTCTCCACGGTAACGGTTGAAGAGTGTATCTCATCTTGCCGAGGATACTTTTCACTCAGAGCACGTGTAGCAGCGTGTACTGGTGAAGAAATAGCGAAACGGAGTAAATATGACGGAGAGGCGAGGCTGAGAATGAAGGGAAAAAGAAACGGAAGGTTAAAAAGGAAGGTAAGACGAGAAACATCGGCTCGTAGCAGAGTAAATACGGGGCTTCGAACTGTGTGGTTTTTGAATTTCCAGACGCTCGGCATCTTGCTTGGCGCACACGTACGCGCGTAATATCGCGAGTCCTACTCGGCAAAAGAAATGTAACGATTGGAGGTCGCGCAAAAAGTAAAGCGAAGAAAGAGAAAACAAGGAGGGAAGGAAAAAGGCACAAAAAGAAAAACAGACGTCCAGAATTCTTCATTGCGGCTGCAGCGACACAGCAGCAGCAGCAGCAGCAGCAGCAACGGCAGCAACAGCCATAGTATACGCGACGATTATGATATATGGTGGCGAGCTCTCGCGTGCGGTGCAGCCGCCGATCGGCCCGTTTCTCTCGCACACGTATAGCGTATAACCACACACAACGCGCCGTCCGCATGCGGGCCTATATAACTGAGTACTTCACTAGTGTGCGTGTACGTGAATCGAGAGAGAAAGCAAAAGGGTCGGACGGACGTATAGAGCTGCCGAGCGCGCGCGCGTGTATGCAGATGAGAATCCCCGTAGCGGATGTTAGCAGGCTGCAGTTAGCTGTGCGGGAAACAATGGACCGTGCCATTATGTCCGTCGAATCCAAAACCCCGTAGAGTCCTTATGTCTCTCTCTCTCTCTCCCTCTCGCTCTTTCTCCCGCTCCCTCGCACAGTCAGTCCTGTCTATTATGGTAGCCAGCCACATTGTGTATCCGGTACCGCGAGACAGCACAGGAGGAGCGGCGCAGAGAGGGAGAGAGAAAATAGAGAAATATATAGACTAGAGGCTTGAGCATTGTCGGGACACCTAATTATTCGCTAATCTTCCGCGTGGAAGTGATACCCTCGTCTGTCTTAGTTCCATGTGTCTTTTTTGTTTCTCTTTGGCTCTCTGAAAAAAGTATTAAGACGCCAACGTCCGCGCGCGTCCCTGACCCAAACCCAGAGAGTTCGCACATACACACTTGTGTGTGTATATATTCGGGCAACCGCACGGCGCGTTCTTATTATTCTTCTTTCTCCTTCTCTCCTCTTTGAAGCAGCGGGCCTCCCAAACAATGAGTCCGGCCGCCTTAAATTTCGCTCTTTAAATGAGCCGAGCACATATGCCGATGAGAGCGAATTGTGCGAATGGGTATAGGGCGAGAAACTGGACCCCGGTTAGGCGTGCGAGAGCAAGAGAGACGGCGAGAATGAAAGATAAAGAGAGAGAGAGAGAGAGAGAGAGAGAGGGAATGAGAGAGCGCGCGCGCGTCCGATTGGGCAATAAAGCGAGAAAGGCACGTGCCGGCACTTGATGTCACTCGGAAGATGATTAAGCTCTCGCAAAGATATGCAAATTAAGCGCTCTATTTCTGTAGCCGGCCGGTATATAAATAATGACCCTAGAATGAGCCTCTCTTTTGAATGCGCGCACGCGTGCCTGTGTATGTGTGTGTCTGTGAGTGTGAGACTGGGGGATCCGGCGCCGCTGATTTCTTAATAGAATGCCGCCAGGTAATTAACGCCGTCACGCCGATCGAAAGCGAGAGCCTCTTCTTTCTCGTTTTCTCTCTCCCGCTCGTTCTGTCCCCTTGTACTCTTATTAAGTAATTATTAATGACACGCGATCTAGTGTAGAGAGCGCCGCCGCCACGCAGAGCCCGCTGTGACTGCTGTGTGCTGCTGCTGCTGCGGCTGCTATTAAAGTGAGCACAGGCGCCCATTGAAAACTTAATGCCGAGGCAATGACTTACCTCAGGATCGTTGCTTGATGGCCGCTTAAACCAGTAGAGTTTCGTCAGCTTTTCATAAAGATTCGCGCGCTCGTACAAGTTGCGGAACGGATTCTTCGTACTGAAGAAATCGAGGTCCACGTCCAGGATGTAGGGCATGTCCTTTTCCGGTAGGTATTGCCGGAGTATTCCGCTGATCGAAGCAAAATCATCGCTCTGAAATACAATCAATTTCTCATTAATGACCTTACTCTCGACAAATTACGGCTTTCGTGTCAAGAGATATTGATTTCAATTGAATGAAATACATAGTTCGTTCATCGCACGATAATACAAATCATTTTCTGCAATCGTTTTGACAAATTATTTTTATGACGTATGTAAGATTTTTTTTTCTGTTAATCTTATGCAAGTTCTAAAAAGTAAATAAATTATAGAAAAGCCAAAAAAGGGCGAAAAGTTAAACTCATACTTGTCTTCGAGGCATTTCTATGCCTCTTGGTGCTACTTTCAATTAAAATATTTATGATAATAGAGTCATAACTGTCCTTGAAATTGCTTATTAGCCGTGGTAGAAATGAACTAATTTAATCAAAATTAGTTAGAAGAACTGGTTAATTTTCATGCCATTTTTACTGTGGTATCTACGATTTAGAGTACTTTTTTACAGTTTGTTTTTACTGTATGTATCAAAACTAACTAAAAAAATTATCCGCCAAAAAAATTTGATAATGACAAAAAAGCATCCATTTTTAAAAAAGATTACGAATCTATAAAAAGTTGCAAAATTGTGATACCGATGTGACAAAGATATACGTCGCGTATTTCACATTGTCTATTGAAAATTTTTGGACACTCCGTGCGTAAATTGCTGCTGACTAGAATAGCACTTTCCGATACTCGTGTCAAAAACAATTTTTTCACGAGTGTTGAAAAAAACTATAAACTGGTAACCAAATATTCATTAACTTTAATCTATAGATGTATAAAATATTCACAAAAACAATATCGTAAGATTTACAGAGAAAATTACCGTACAGACTGTTATCGTGGGGCATGTGAGCGTTCTAGAGCTTTTTCTGATTGCACACTGCAAAATTTTTCGTAACTGACTGTGGAGGCACAAATTTTACGTGTAATTATTCAGTGAAAATTCTATCCATGTTAATAAATATTTTTATTTATACGATATTATTTAATCAACGCTAATAATAAAAAATTCGTTTGATCATTACTTTAATATTTAAATGACCATTGTTGGAAAACTTTTGAGTTTGCACTTTGCATTTCTATAAGTACACATGGTATAACTATATGCATGGAAGTTCTCTGACAGTGATGTTCATACTTAATTTAAATGTAAACGAATAGAATTGAGTTACACATACTGAGTTTATACATTCTTACTTATAGCTCATTCTTTGTAATTTGGTCAGACTTAGTCATCGCACGATATGACATTCATAAAATGCAACGAATATTCTCATCGTATATTCAAAAGGTTAAAAAATTGAATAAAATATTCTTTAATGGCGCCACAAAGTATACCGGTTCCCCAGTACACAATGCATGTCATGCCAATGACTAATTAGTTAAATTATAATCAAAGCACTCCTCGCATGTCCATCCTTTTCGATGCATGAAAACAATTACAACTGGAATTACACGTATGAGTAAAATTTAAAATTCATATTTAATGGATTCGCGCAAGAATGAAATACATCAGAAGTATATCTTGGCGCGACTATTTAATTATCAGCGAGGCGGCGAGGCTTTTATTATTTCCCACACACGCAAGGGAATTTCATGATTCTACATAACTGCAAAGTTATTTTACCGCGAAACGGGACACAGGGGGAAAGATGTAAAAAGAAGAAAAAGGACAAGGCGCGGGCGAGCGCAAAGGGTGGAGAAAGAGGAGGAGGAGGAGAGTTAAAAGTAATAACGCGAAGGTTCGCAAAGACACAAAATATAATGATATGAAAGTGAGAATGGAAATATGCCCGCGCACGAAATAAAACTATACATAAAAGACGAGAAGCAAGCAAGGAAGGGAGCTTGCACTCCGAGGGAGAGAGAGGATATTACTTTCCTCTTTCGGCGGCATGCCAGAACAAATCTGCGTACGGCCGGCGAGCGCGCGAGCCCAAGCCGCCGCTGCTTCGCGCATATATACCCTTTTTCGAGGCCGCCGCCGCCGACGACGACGACGAGCAGCGGCAACAGCGGCAACCCGTTTCTCGCTTGTACACGCGGGCTAAACAAGAAGAAGGACGAGAGAGCGACCGAGCGAAAGAGAGAAAGAGAGAAAAGTGCCGAGTGGAAACGCGAAAGGACAAAAGATGCTGGATGGCGTCCCGTTGCGAATGTATACGCAAGCTAGCCGAGTGTGCACCCTCTGTACACGAGAAATGAAAAGCAGACAAAGTGGGACAATGGCGCGAGCGCGAACGTGAACACTTTTTCAAATTCACGGTAATAATGAGCGCAAAAGCGATTAAGCGCCGGGGAGCGCGACGCTCAAAAGGAGGCGGGAGGGAGACATTATTTTTTGTCCTCGCCTCGCGAGGACGTGATTAACGAAGGCCGTTTTTCCCCTTATTTTCGCCTTTTTGTTCTCTCTCTCTCTCTCTCTCTCTCTCTCTCTCTCTCTCTCTCTCTCTCTCACTCTCTCAAATAATGTTTTGAAGGGCGTGTACACACGGCGCGAGATTGTTTTTCTGTCGCCGGTCGCGCTGAAAAGGTTCGGGATTTTTTCGCCAAAACCGGTGACAACAGTTTTCATTGTGCGTGCACACGCGAACAATTTTTTTCAGAGCGAGCTTGAAAAATGAGTAACAGAAGTGCGGGAGACTGCACGGTTAGGACTGATTTTTCGCCAAAAGATAAAGTGTATTTTTGCTGCTTGATAAATACTATCTGTTGGGGAAAAATATCACGGCGCAACGAATACAATCAGTTAGTTTTGATTTTCTGTCTCTCTCCACCTATATACATTAATGAAAGTTCAGACTAGTAACACAAATCCATAAATTGATAATTAAAAACCAAATAATTCGAATTGACATTCCTATAATTCATAATTTTTTATTCATACCGTCACATTAGGTGCAATCAAGTGTACAGGAGAGAGTTTATCAATTACATCAATATAATTTAATTAAAATTATCTCTTCTTTTTAGTACAGATAAAGTGATACGTTGAAATAACTTTCAAAACTGAATTTTGAGACAGTCATTCTTTGTCACTGTTACAAGACTTTCTACGTAAGAAAGTAAAAATAACAAAAACTGATCAGTTATAACTACTTCATGCTATATTGTTTGAAAAATGCCGCGAGTGATATGCAGCGTCAATTATGGTGAAGAGCTAAATGTCTGAGTGTAATTGAATGGATAGCACGTAATGTGCTTGCGCGACCGAGCGAGCGAGCATCAGATTAGTAGCAGGATTTGATGAAAACTCGATAATAGCAAATGGAATCCAGATAGCGAGTGTTGTTTGCGTACACACGTTTGGTATCTACTGCAGCCAACCACAGAGTTCCGTGTACACGAGTACAAATATATGCAGATGTTTGTTTGTTTATTTTACGGTATCTTTAGAGTTTATATTATTATTAATTGTTACGTGTTGTTTGGACTTGTTAAACAACTATCTGGTCAATTTTCACGTGACTGGGTTCGGTAAATTTAACATCAGCCACATTAACATTCAATATTTTTATAAATAAACGCGGCTGAGTAGAAAAAGTTACCTTATGTTGTATGCATTACTATTATTTTTGTTTATAATAACATGGTTAAATATTTAAGTATTTTGAATTGAATTTACCGATGTAGGTACGCATTATTTAGTCCAACCGAAATGTTCTCTTTCTCTCTCTGTGAAGTTAATCTCACTTGTATCACCAGTGCAATCTTATGCATTTTTTTAAATACTTAGATTATACTACATCTATGTCTATTGTATTGCATCATTTCTCCTTGCAATATCAGAATAATTCGTTGAAAAAATTTTTTATATTTGGAACCTATTTATACCCAAAGAACCAACTGAAAGAAACATTATTTTTCAGAACTTTTAAAGATTATCTGAAGAATAATGTTTAAGATATTTCTTTGGGTATATATAGGTCTCAAATATAATTTTTTTTTCAATAAATTATTTTGATATAGCAAGATAAGAAACGATGTAATACAATAGGCATAGATGTAATATAATCTCAGTATTTTCAGTAATGTAAACAATTTACTGGCTGGCGGGTATCTGTGATATGGCCTCGGCATAGCTCGTGGATCCCCTGATGCGGTGCAGATGAGGTTAAAGAATCAACCTACTAGGTATTCTTGATGCGGTCCTAATCAGGGTACAAGGGTAGCTCGGATATAATGGGGATCAGATCACAAATGTACCCCTATTGCGGTCTAGGTCAGGCAACGTGTACTCCTGGACCAGTCCTGAACGGACTATAGAGATAATCATAATACGACAAAGATTAGGGTATGAAAGTATCCCTGATACAACTCGAAACAGGCTAATGGTAAACCGCTGACATGGCTCGGATAAGACTACTGGAGAAACTTTGGGGAATCCTTCATATCAAGGCTTCAGGGCTACGGCTACTATCAGGCCACGAGGGTACCCCTGCTTCGGCCCAGGTCAGACGAGGAGTACGCCTGAGAAAGTGTTCGGCTACAAGGTCACTCTTAATACCGCTCCGAACGGCCCACCGAGATATCCTCAATACGGTCCAGATCAGACAACGAGTTAAAACTCCTGGGTGTCCTTGATACGGTCCTAATCAGGCTACATAGATGCTTCGGATACGGCTGGGATCAGATGATGGACGAGAGTATCTCTCGTAGCCCAGGAATGATTACGAAGGTATCTCTTGCAAGCCTTGAACTAGCTACGGCGGTATCATTATTACGGATCCATGGAGAGGGTCGCTCCGATACGGCCAATATTAGGTCCTAGGATTTCCCTGATGATTCCCAGGTCTGGCGTGGAGTACTTATGATACGGCTTTGGTCAGGCTACCTGGGTACTCCCGATACGGTCTGACATAGACTATGGCGATATAACGAATACCCCTAAAACGGCAAAGATCAGGCTATGGAGGTATCGCTGATATGGTTCGAATCAGTCTCGGCGCGAATTGCTGATACGACTTCGATAAGTCTACTGGGGAATCTCTGATATTTTAATACGGTTATGGTGAGGCTACAGGGGTACGGTTAGTATCAGGCCACGAGGGTACCCCTGATGCTGCTTACGTTAGACAAGGAGTATGCCCGAGAGTTCATTGGTTAGGCTACAAGGTTGCTCCTGATACGGCCAGGAACGGAAAGGTACCCGACGGATACAGGTATCCCCAATACGGTCCAGATTAGGCAACGGGTTCAAGCTCCAGCGTGTCCTTGATAGGGTCGTAATTAGACTACAGCGGTGATTTAGGTACTGCTGTAGGGTCGTAATTAGACTACAGCGGTGATTTAGGTACTGCTGGGATCAGATCTTGAAAGTATTGCAGATACGCGATTAAAGAAGCTATGGGAGAATGTGTGATAGCCCATGAAAGGGTACGAAGGTACCCCTGATAAGTCTTGATTAGGTTACTGCGATATCGTATTCACGACTCGAAAGAGGTTTTATGGAGGTACCCCCGTACGGCCAATATCAGGCTTCGAGGCAAGTGTACCCCCGACATGGTCCGGCATGGACTATGGAGATAATCCTCATACGACAAAGATCAGGCTTCAGAAGTATCCCTGGTACGGCGCGAATCAGGGAAATTGCTGATACGGTTCGGATAGGTGCACTGGAGAACCTTTGATTCGGTCATGATGAGGCTACAGGCTAGTATCAGGCCAAGAAGGTATTCATGATTCGATCTAGTTCAGACAAGGGGTATATTCTTGATAAGACCTTGGTCAAACTACAAGGTTACTTCTGATACCGCCCAGAATGGATTATGGAGGTACCCCCAATACGGCCCAGATCAGGCAACGGGTTTTCGGGCTACAGAGCTATCCTAAATACAGCAGGAATCAGATCACGAAAGAAGAACCTAGATACGATCTTCGAGAAGCTACGAGTATTTGTATCAGGTCTTGGGGATAGCCCGGCTATAACGCGAAACAGGCTTTGAGATAGCCCTGTAACGGCCCTAGTTAGTCTACAGTAGTCAAAGTAGGCAACTAACTGCGATATGTTTTAGCAAATGTATATAATATCTAAAAAATCCATATATTCGCTTTGCAACGTTTTCATTTTCTTTTTCTGACTGTATAGTAATGCTATGTAGAAATCGCTTACTACTGATTCATCTTAATATCGAACATTGTTATCTAAAGTTTACAATATTGATCCGTAATATCTACAAAGATCTAAGTATAAGATGCAACCATCTGAAATCTGCATTTAATAAGGATGAGCCATTACAGTTGTCCAATGGTTAGGGGATATTCTTCAGAATTTTATTTGTTTCGAATAAAACATAATTTCTACTATTTTTTACGCTATCTTTGATTGGTTGTAATTTTGAGAAAAATAAATAATTTTCAATGAAACAAAGCGTAAATTTTAGCTTTACCTGTCTACTTTTATAATCTTTTTTGCTCATTTTCGAATCATTAACATTTACTTTAATTAATGATACATGCAAAGTGGCACTCAATAGAAATGATATCATTTTCTAACGAAATAAATCAAATAAAAGTTAGATTGTCTATATCGCAAGTAAAAGGGACTATTTGATGGAATTGTGAACCCTGGGCTTCATTTCTTGAATACCAGATATTGACTTTCAAAGTACAATTAAAATCAGTTCCCAGGACGGTCTGCACTCTCCTTGTAATTGTACGTTTAATTAAACAAAATGCGAATTTTTCAATTTCCTTTGTAATATTCACATAAAAAAATTTACATTTATTGAAAAAGATTCTTTTACTTTTTTATAAATCACAAAGCAATGTAATTTTTTAATGCCTGTTCATATTGCACGATCATCAAATTGACAAATTAATACCAGCCATAACCAGAACTTCAAAATAGAAAGCACAGAGGAAAGGTGCTTGAAAGAGTTTTAAAGCACGTCATCTTAATTAGAAGTGTCGCAGGTTTTGTTACACGCAATTGTTGGTGATCACGCGGGGAGAGAAAGGGGGAGAGGGAAGTAAGTGAGAAGGAGAGAGAGAAAGAAGAAAATAATGTAGAAAGCACGCGGTAACGCTCACCGCGGCAGATGCGTTGTGTCAATTGAGGCTTTGTTCTACGGCATGAGAGCGCGAATATGGTGTACGTGCATTACGCGCACCGCTGGCACCGCCGTAGCTGCAACACGTGGCGTATATTAATTAAAACAATGCATCGACGTGAGACGACTATCGAACTCGAATCTTTCTCTCTCGCTCGCTGAGCGCAGATGTTGTTTCGCGTTGCTTAGTTTTTCAATTGAAATCAAGCATCGGGCCAGCGCTAACAGCGCGCCGACCACTGGCTGATCGTTGCATTGTGCACTCGCAACATTTACACACCGCGCGAGGCTGTATACATGTGAACATAAATCAGACAAAGCCCTTTGAAATCGCACTAAATTATTCTAATCTGTTTGGAAGCGTACTTCTGTGGGTTTTGCATAAAAGTGTTGGAAGTACAATTTTATTGCCCAAAGGTTTGAAAGAATTTTTAAATGCGTAAACGACTTGAAATATGTACAAAAAATTGTTTTCAGATTTTTTTCTTACGAAAATTTTTACGATATGAATAAAACTAAAAATTGTTGTTATGAGTTTTTTTATGATAAGAACGCCCTGAGCATAGTTGGCGGTACTTTTATGGAGTACTATCTCCATTGGAAACAAGAAAATATCCCGATCTTTTGGAAACGATGTATATGGGAAAATCTCCAGAACTTTTGACTCGTTTGTCTCAGTTTTAAATTAATTGCTGCTATTAGTTTAGCGTTCGAAGCACATAAACGAGATAGGGTGTACCATATTCAATTTTTACGCAGAAAACGAGTCCTGTAAACCATATGGTTCTGCCGTGCACGCTAAATTCTGAGCATGTAAAACAAAACTATCTAAAAAGGTCCAGTTTTGGAAAACAGTCGAATTTTTTATTGTTTCTTACATGCTCATAATTTAGCGTGCACGGTACAACAATATGGTTTAAAGGAATGGTTTTCTGCGTAAAAATTGAATATGGTACACCCTGTCTCATTTATGTGCTTCGTACGCTAAATAATAGCAGCAATAAATTAAAAACAAAGAAGGGACAAACGAGTCAAAAGTTCTGGAGATTTTTCCATATAGGAACATGAAGAGTTGATTTCTGATATAGTTGAAGCCAAATACCCGTAATTCGATGCTCACACATCTAAGATAATAAATTTAAAAAAATATTATTAAATTTAAGAAAAACGCTTCATTCAAGCTACGGTTCGTTTGAATACATTAATTCTTTGTATGATTATAAATATTTGAAATTAGTGTAAGAAAATAGTTCTGTTGTATTATTGTATTATTGATTTTGTTAGTAGTGATTTTAAGCAAATCAAAGCTTATAACATGAATATATTGAGGAAGAGAACGCATTTGACTTAATCACCTTAAGATAATCACCGAAGACACCAAACACTATAAACTCACTTCACTCTATAAAAAAATCGACCGATTTGTTTGTATTATTTCTCATAGTGCAACATTGAATTATGAATATAGTATTGCAATGGAATTGAATTGAAAGTAGTAAAAAATAAGTGAAAAGCGCTAAATCTTAAAAAAGTATTTGTTTAAAAAATTGTTTTTAGAAAGGTAGGTAACTCCGAGTCGTCAGCGAAACTAGCGCGTCTAACACGACGCCTATAGAGGATTCTCGAGACGCGCCTGCGCGCGATTTCTAGGAGGGTCGCAAGACATACTCGAACGGTAGGTCTAGGCAGGTACGTATGCAGTTAACGGAGCCCGCGCGCAAACGTATCAGTATGCAAGTTTGGCGTAGGCGCATCCGGTCTGCGAGCACTCGCTCGTGCAAGCTCAACGGCCACATGGCAAGAGAAAGAACTCACGTTGCATTATGTATCCCATTCGCTTGTCAATGCCAGGCTATGCTTCGTCACTCTGCGATGATAAGAATAGAATAATAGAATTTTCTATTAGCTTGCCTCTCCCTCACTCTTCTTGCTGTCTTCCCCTTGCCTAAAGAACGTATACATATACGTACATATACGTACGTATAATGTTATTATCCAGGACCCTGTGTTATTTGTATATGTACAGGC
>JAPYZO010002380.1:0-14878 GCA_030522905.1 Torymus flavipes | reverse complement strand
AATGATTTTGCAATACATGTTCAAAAATATACTGATGCTATTAAAATAATACATTTACAAGATGTTGAAATAGAACAATTCAGAAAAGAAAAAAATATTCATTGGCTTACAACTTCAAAATAAAAAATTTAAAAAACGCAAATAAAAAATAAATACATACTTATGTGTACCTGTTTATTACATACGCACAAAGGTAAATACCTTTATATTGACTCTAATATCATTGAATCTATATCAGCGTTAAGCGTGAAAAATTTGTTTCTGTATTATTTCATTATTGATCGCTATCCCAGCGCAAATGTTCTGAATCTCACAAATTCATCTAGACAGGTATTTAGGTCATCTATCACGGCATAAGAAAATTGTGCAAAAAAATGGGGTTTCGAGAAAAATGCTTTTTCTAAAAAGTGCATTTTTCTAAAAAGTGCATTTTTCAGTAAAAAGTGCATAACTCGTGCATTTATATTTTTTTTTTGAAAATAACATAGAGAACATGAAGGAGGGCTCAAAACGCAGTAAAATTATGTGTTACACGCTTAAAAGCATAAAAAACGGTGAAACAGTAGCTGTTAAAAATACATTGAAAAATTACAGCCGTAAAATTACATTGAAAAATTTTTTTTTAAGTAAGAATTTTCTCCGAATTTTTCGGTATCGCTGAACGCATGACATTTTGATAAAACAAAAAAATAACAAAATACGTGTGAAATAATTTTTGGAGAAGAACATGAATACTTTTATCCCAAAATGATCGGTGACATAGGCATACGGGGACCACCTGATTTGAAATGAATTCGGCCATAAATAACCTTAAAATTACAAACACCAAAATTACAATTGACAATATCAGAGAAATAATAATTTCTGCCCTATATAGATCCCACGATATAAAAAAAAAAACGGATTTTCTTTTAAACCTAAAAGAATTAATATTGCATAACAAAAAATACAAAAATAATCTGATTATGGGAGATTTTAACTTTGAAATTTTAAATCATGATTCGCTCAATCAAGAATTTTTACATATACTCTTAGAGCACGGTTGTTGCTCTAGCTTTTGTAATATTCCCAAACCATCTTATAAAACATGCAATGCAGGAACTTGCATAGACAATATTTTTATTAAACTTGATAAAATAGCAAATAAAACTTTTATTCCCATCTCAACCAAAATGGTCACCTTTTTCCCTGAAAAGCAGGATAAAAGTTAGATTTGTTTCCCTCTTTCAAGAAATATAAAGTTTGCGGGAAATATGGCCATATTTCCATACATGCAAAGACTACGTAAATTTCATATAAACAGCCAAATATCAATAAATAATACACTTAATATCAAAAGTGGCCACAGATGAAATGGGAATAGAGTACTATATGTAACTCGGGAAAAAAGTCGATGATTCCCTCGGGTGATCACTGTCCGTGGGAATCAAGAGCGACTTTTCTCCCTTATTACATAAAGTACTATTACCCTTCGCATACGACTAACAGACTATTATCCACTGTTCATGTCAATAAATAAGTTGAGAACTACTCAGAAAACTTATACTGTAAGTCGTATAAATTACAATAAACTTAGGGCAGTTGCTGTTAACATAAACTGGAATAAATTATCACTAATAAATGATTCGAATATTGCTATAAATAACCTTATCGATAAAATAAAAATATATCCAAGCAAAGCTGAATATATTGAAAAAACTAACAAAACTATCAACATGAAACCAAGAAAAGATTGGATAACTAAGGCAATTATAAAAACTTGTAACACCAAAGAATTATTATAGTAGATTTTGTACCCGGTTATGTTAAAGGATTTAGGGTATACAAGTTTTCGGGTTTCACTGCAAACAATAATGCATGGCTTTAGGTCTAGGCTTTTTATGAAAACAAGCAAATTATTAAAATTAGCATTTAGGCCTCTTATATTTACATTCAAAATTACTTCCTTTTCAAAAGCCATACATTTGTTAGTTCACCAATATCATTTATAATCTCTGTTAATTATATTATTTTGTATATCACCGACCATGTTTAATACTACTATCCATATTGGTTTATTGCTGTTGTTTTTATCGCGTTTCGTATTGATGTTGGTGTCTCCGCGTTATGAGGATTTTGAGAACTTGTTGAGTCCGTACTTGCAAATCTCGCTCTCCTAATCAGTGCCTTCCGTTGGAAATGTAGACTTTCTACCTTACCGAAAAATTTCGGATAGATGACAGTGGTCGGGTAGTCCGTCATTTCATAGTATACTGTGATTTATATCATATTCTGTATTGTACTTTTCATTACTGTAGACACAGTTTGTACATTTATTCATTGCACTTGCAAAAAAATCAGTTTTTGCCATGAAAAAAATATTTAAACATAAAAATCTTAAAATTGCAACTCTTACATCCATAATCACATAAATTAGGAACAATTTGTAATTTATCCCATGAAAATCCATCATGCGGTCTCAGAGACAAGGAACGACAAACTTTTTTTCTTGAAAATGCTATATATCTTTTATTCAAAATAAGTTATATTTACAATATATTTTACTTATTTCATTATAATAATATTTTTTATCATTTTTTCAGGTGATTTTGGTCAGAAAGGCCTATAGGTGTAAAACCGCCTAAAAAAGTATTTTCATACTTTATGTGAATTTTCTAACTATTAAATCTCAAGCGCACTATTTTCCAATGATAATTTTAAGTTCCCGTTTTTATTAATATAAAGCAAATCGATTATTTATATAATTTTGTAATTATAATGTATAAAGATTGTAAATAACATAATTATTATCCTTTTCAGGATACTTTTCAGGTTATAGAATTATTAGAAAATAATATTTTCAAGGTAAAATGGAATGTTATTAAAATACAAAAAATAATTTAGGATTTCTATAGCTAATTAGGTATTATCGTTTTCAGATCGTTTTATTTTCAGATCGGGGGTGGTATTAGTTGCCTTTTCGTTAGTGCCCCGCGAAAACAAATGCACTTATTGTAATTGATGGATGCAGTGCAATAAGTCTCTTTGGCTAAACAACCAATTAATTATTTTTTAAAACATCCTACTTAATATAATATGTTACTGATATTTATTATTTACTTAACGTAAAAAATCTTTTCTAGACTCTTTTTTCTAGGCCAATAAATAAAAGAGCGAGCGATACGGCAAGCAGAATCTCTGTGAGAATCCACGCAACTGCGTGTCCCAATTATCACGCGTACATCATACCTACTTCATGCGCGGCAGGTGCCGCGTGTTCATAATGAAAATCAATCGATCATGAGTATTTTAACATAATTACCTCAATTATACTTGACTTTTGTATATCTAATATATTAACTAGAGAGTTTGTTGACTTTTTTCTATGGGTATTTTGTTGGGTATCAAGATCGTTATCCATTTAAAACAACTCCTTATCAAAATACTAAAATGTCCTTAAAAAACCGGTTCCATGTGCCACCTGCAAATACAAACTCTTATTATGTTATTGTAACAGGGTGATAATGCGTTAAAATAATCATTAAACTTATAATCCAAAAAACTTGGAAGTTGTATTAGATGTTGTGACTTCCTATATAAAAAGGTTATGGATCGTGGGGGATTACAAGGTGTATACCAAAAGTTGGAAAAAAAATTAAAGGATATTTCCAACATTTGAAAAGGTAATTTTTCAAGGATATATTTTTTAACTAATAGTCAATTTATTTGTAGCCGGGGGATGCGAGGTCCATGCAATTAAGATAGTTACGTCGACGCGCAATAGTAAGCAAGACGATTATTTAAATAATTTTGAAACCAATGTAGTCAGGGTACGCGACGTCCACACAAATAAGGGAGTTACACAGACGTGCCACAGTAAGCAAATCGATTATTTAAATCATTTTTTGATACAGTGTGCGTACAATGCGATTTTTCACCCACCCACCCACACACACACACACACACACATATATATATATATATATATATATATATATATATATATAGTTGTAAGAATATGCCTCCAACTCAGCGCCCTCTTACCTCTCCTCGCGGCCCCTCGCGCCTCATTGCCCCCTCCCCCCTCAAAAGAACGTAAAAATGTGATTGGTTATACGTTTTTTTGAAGGGAATGTGAAAGGTCTAGCCTCCCTCACCGCCCTTCCCGTCACCGCCCATCGCAACTTCTCGTCCCGCCTCCCACCTCAACACCCCCCTCACCCCTCCCTCATTTGTAAAACATATGTTGAAAGATAAAATATCTTTGCTCTATATTGATAAATTATCGCAATGGTCGCTTTATACTTGAATTTTGTGTATTTTAAAAGATTCATTAACTCCATTTGTGTGAAAGTAGCGTACTCGCTACAGTCGACAATTCTTTTAATTTTTTTCTTTCTAATATTTTTTTAATAAATGTCCATTGATGTCCATGATGAATAAATACATGTAAAATATACAAATAGGTTTAGATACAAAAATAGGGGGTCTTACCCTAAAAGTAATCAAAACTTTAAGAAAAAAAGTGTTTTTTTCTGTGGAGAAGAGAAATGCATTGATGCACGACGGCTGGACGGCTGTCAGTGATGGACCTTGCAAGGATACATCGGACTACGGTACCGTGGTCAAAGTCGTGGCAGAAATACCACATAAAACTCCCCTCCTTACTCGTGGGTTGATTCTACTCTGGAACTGCGTTAGTATTACTTCATGGTGGGCTCATACATAACAAGTTGAAACTCGTATTCTGTTTGCGGCGCACCCATGAGGGTCTCCGGTTCCAGCCCCCTCCAGGTTATTAGCCGCCGTCATTTTGGTGACCTTACCGTCGGAAGACAAAGGACCGCTACTCAGATTTGTTTCAGCCTCTTGGTTTTTAGGACGACCCTGGCGAACGCATCGACCGCCGCCCAATGGTCCCGAATTTGGAGCATAGTCGAGATCATATCGTTGAGCGTGATCGGCCCGCCAAGGACAACCTCCATCTGTGCTATATTCTCGGCCCACCGGCCACAATAGAGGAGTGTGGGTTCCGCCGAGTCCACTTCCGTGAGGCAGTACTGACACCATGGGGTATCCTTCTTGCCCATACAGTGTAGGTACCCGGTGAACGGTCCGTGACCCGACAAGAATTGTGTAAGGTAGACAGAAAGGTATCCATGGAGCCGATCCAGCCAAGGTTCGATCTGGGAGATCAGTCGTTGTGTCCACCGGCCTTTGTCCTCTTGGTCCCATTCTCCCTGTCACCCGCGCAGGACTTCTGTCCTGCGGTCGTCCCTGTTGGATCATACCTCCGTTTTCCGGTCCACGTATTGTGAGCGCCTTTCCTTGGCTAGCCATACAATGGGGATAATCCCAGCGATGACTATCACTGCATCAGCGGAGACTGTGCGGTACGCCATAGCTACTATGAGGACCCCGACACGCTGCACTGAAGTGAGCCCTTGTCGGTTGGCCTTGACGTCCAGCGCATCCGCCCAAATCTCCGCCACGTACAAGAGTATCGAGTTCGCAACCCCGACCAGTAATCTATGTTTGTCCTCCCTCGGCCCAGCAATGTTTGGCATTATCATGCCTAATCTAGACATGAGGTTGGATGCTTTGTGCTGGGCTCTGCGAAGATGTTTTTTATAGGTAAGCCGAGCGTCGATCCAAACACCGAGGTATCTGGCGCTCGGATGGGTCGTAATTGTAGCGCGCTCGACATTCCTGGAAGCCATCGCCGAAGTTCCTCTCTCTGGTGAGCACCACCATCTCTGTTTTTGAGGACGCAAGATCGATGCCGTGTAACTTGAGCCACCGTACCGCCATTTGTATGGGCCACTCGATTCTGCGCCTGAGAGCTCCCTCGGTTCTGGCTGTAACTACCAGGGCGATATCATCGGCGAAGCCAATCAATAGCGTACTGGGGGTAGATGCATCAGGGCGTCGTAGATGAGGTTCCAGAGAACGGGGCCCATACTCGACCCCTGCGCAACCCCGGACGTGATGAGTTTCTTTCTCTCACCTTGTGTTGTTTTGTACAGTAGTACTCGATCCCGAAGGTAGTCCTCAAGGACGTTACAGATGTACTCCGGTACTTGAAACCTATGGAGGGCGCTTACGTCCAGGGTAATAAGAGTGCACGACTCCAGCCTCCACTGCGGTTTGCTCCAGACTTCTTTAACCTGGCCCGTAACCTCCTCTATTGCCATCACCGTTGATCTGCCCTTCCGGAAACCAAATTGGTTATCGGCGAGGCCAATTCCGGATCCGACCGACGCCCTGAGCCTCGTACGGATAAGTCACTCGAAGACCGTTCCAGTGCAGTCAAGCATGTACAGAGGTCGATATGACGACGAGGTGACGGGGAATCCCTTTCCCTTTTCTAAGAGGATAAATCGCTGGATCTTCCAGCGCCTGCTGAACATGCCCAAGCGTATACATGAATTAAACATGTCCAACAGGACATCGGGCTTCTCCCTCGCGATCACCTTCAGCATTTCGTCAGTGATCCTGTCTGGACCAGGTGCCTTTTGGCTCGCTAATCCCTTGTCATCTTACGTAGATCGGCCTTAGTAAATGGCGGAAGCCTTTCATCGATGTTGCGTTGGCGGCTCTCTCGTACAGGGTGGCTGGAGAAGAGGGAGTCGACGATGTTGCCTATCGTCACGGGATCCATGGGGCGACCGGGGCAGTGTCTCCAAACCTCTTAATAGCTATCTGGTATCCCAGCCCCCATGGATATCTGTTTATATCATCTCTAAACTCCGGCATACACCTCGCTTTGCTCTCCTTCATGACATCCCGATGTCGGGATCTCGTTGATTTCCACCGCTGGCAGAGACACTCCGCGCAAAGCCCGCCAATTTTGGCGGTCCACCAGTATGCCGGCTTTTGAAAGGGTCTGACGGCTTTCCGCGGCATACTGGCATCACACCACCCAGTTATGAGGCGCATATTGCCGTCGATCAGAGCCTCGACTGACTTTCTACCATTATATAATGCCAAATTAGCCGGCTGCGGAGCAATCTCTAATCGTTGGTGGAGCGCACCTTTGTCCAGCCGCGCCGTGATCCACCTCTTGGACGCTCGCCTAGCTACTACATGCAAAATGGCGCGCATCTCCTGGATGGTGTAAGGCAAATACTAGTGATCGCTCGCCGTGTAATCCTCTAGGATCCTCCAGTCCTGGATTGTACTGGCGGTCGTCGGCGTGGCCAGCGTGACGTCGACTATCGAACCCCTTATACCTGGCTGGCCGAACGTAGTTAGACCTCCGGTGTTGAGGACGATAAGATCAAGCCTTGCGGCCATTTCCATCACTGTCCTCACCCAAGTGTTTGTCCCGTCGGAGCCCCAGTCCCAGTCCGGCTACGATCAGTTACCCTTCGCGACCCATAATAGCATCCTCCAGAGAAACAAGCTTCTCTCTAAAGGCGCCGATGTGGATGTTTGGGGACAGATAGCAGCTGACCCAGGTCCTTTGTTATCGAGAACTTTGCCCTGTTCTGGATTTTGATGGCCATTCTGCCAGTAATATTCCGGAACAAAAACTGGTTCTTCTCGTTCCTATATTGTTGGCACAGGATGAGCAGGTTCGCGTTATGGTTCCTAGTGAACTGATCCAGCAGGTCCTGAGCCAATCATGATCCCCTCAAAGTGGCTGGACTATGATTTTATTGTGGACATTCTACCTTCTTAGATCTGGCCGCAGCCGCATAGGTCGCGCATCTAGTGCTCCCCGGCACGTGGGCTGCATCCAGCGGCGGTTCATTTGCTGCGCAAAGATAGCAGTGAGGAGCTTCCTCGCAATTTTTTGCTTGGTGCTCTCTTTACCGCACTTTCAGCAAAGCCCCGACCTGTCGGGCCCTTTGCAGCTGGGTGAGCTATATTCATAGCCAAGGCATTTGTAGCACCGTTCTGAGTTTCCCTGATTCGCATCGCGCAGTTGACCCAGCCGACGCGTGTGTGGTGGTCTCCCCCTAGAGCACGTGCGATCGGCGCATCAAGTTTCACCTGGGCTAGGAGAGTGCCCCGCAGTGGTATTGGAGAAAGCCATACCTCCATACTTTGGGGTTTTTTGTATCAATGCAACATGTACACTGTCTTTTTTGGCTCAGTCCAAGAATAAAGCAAATCTTATCTTATCTTATCTTATCTTATCATTTCTCTGCGGCGCACGCTACACGTGATGGCGGCCGAGCACACGTGGGCACGCTCGCACCCGGCGCACAGTCTAATTTACCATGTCCGTCGTCTGCGAGCCGTGCGGTCATGTGGCTCGGCGTTCCTCACAGCGTTCTCGTCGTGTTCTCCCTATCTCTTTCTCTTGGCGTAGCTATCTCATCACGGACTCCCGAGGCGGTTGTGTTACGAGTCGTGCACGTCGTCTGCTGCTTACCTCGTACCTCGACAGACAAAAACACCCATATTAACTATGTGTCAGTATGTGTACACATAGCTGGGTGTCAGAAGAGGAACGCGCGCCTCACGCCAGTAGCTCTACGCCAGGTAAGTATAATAAACGAGATGCGAGAAGCGCACATCGTTACACAAGGCAGCACCGATATGGCTACTCGCCAACCAAGGAAAGGGCCAATGTGTGGAAGATGCAACAGCGAGAGGACGAGACAGCTACCCAGCTTAATATTAAAGACGAAGCACACGCAGCCCTACTACAAAAGTGGCAAAGTGAATGGGACGCATACCCTAAAGGCAGATGGACACACAGGCCTATTAGGGACGTGAAAGTGTGGACGATGCGAGAACATGGAAGACTCGAATACTGGGTGACGCAGGCACGCAGTGGGCACGGGTGCTTCGGCGCCTACTTGTTCAAAAAGGAGATGCGACCCTACTTGCCAGGATTGTGGCGCTGAATGGGACGACGCGGAACATGCGTTCTTTTACTGCAAAACCTACATGGAGGTGCGGGCCGAACTACAGCAGAGAATCGGGACACTCTTAGAGACAGAGGCACTAGCTGAAGTCATGTTGCGAGGACCGAAATCTTGGGACACTATTGCGTGCTATTTCAGGCGCGTAATCACGAAGAAGAGAGAGAAAAAATTTGAGACGCTGCGAATGGCGAACTGTGGACCCTCGGTCTAGAGGAAAAAAGAGGTAGATACGCGAATTTATGAATGAGTAGGTATGCGTGTGTTTGTTTCCGTGCTCATTGGCACCCGCATAGTAGTAGGAAAAGAAGAAGACGAAGGGGATCACTCAAACATGGAAAAATGTCGAGTCCGAACCCCTAATTCCTTGGCTGCAATGCTAAAGGGGACGGGGGAGGAGGGATAACGACAACAACGGTGACGGATCCAAGTGATCAGAACGGGCTCCACTGAAGGAATGCTTAACTGGTACCGGTGGGGTCTCGGTGTCGTAGGTCCACTGGCCGGGGAGATTGCCCCCCTGCCCACTTAAAAAAAAAGGTAGGCAGCTAGGTGGGTAGGTAGGCAGATGGGCAGGTTGGTAGGCAGATGGGCAGGTAGATAGGCAGGTAGCTAGGCAGATGGTCCCGAGTCGCGGATAGGGGAAAACTCGTCAGATATGACGAGTACCGGGGAAATAGAATACCCGGGGAGGACCAAAACTAGCTAGGGGAAGGCATCCCGAAATTAAACCAAAAATGAGTGGTAAGTTCACGGAAACGACTATCTATGGGGGTAACCTGGACAACCGATGTCCCCCCGGTGGTTCCGATCGGGGTATAGCAGACCCGATGGCCACTGCAGGTCACCAACTCGGATATGGAGGAGACCAATCACTCGCTACAGGCTCCGGGGTAACGGTTTGGGCCCTCAGGTGCCTCCAAACCTCAAACAAAACCCTATTGGAGCGATGGAACAGTTGGCCTCGTCGAAAGAAGCAGTAAAAATCGTAGTATTTACAATAAAAGACAGAGTTCTCGACACCTGGAAACACATTCAGGAAGCAGAGCCAATCGAAGATGTACTACTGGGTAAGATTCGGGAGAATCTAGACAAAATGGATGACAAAATCAAGTCGTGCTTCGACCTTATACTGCTAACCGACAGTGACCGACGCCCACAGTGCCCAGAGGTCTCAGTGCAGACTACAGTATCAGAAGTAAAAAGAAAGGAAAGATCGCCCCCATCTGTCGTCACAATCAAGAGGCGGAGATAAACCAAAGGAACAACTGTGCCATCTCAGTTCCAAAGTTTCTTGATCAAACTTAGTTGTCCTCTTTCTAAACGCCAACGTCTATTAATGCATTTTAGACTTTTCAAACAGGAACCATACACCAAAACCAAATAAACAGGTATATGGCTTTTTGTTTGCTTGATTTACTGTATAGCAGGGATAGGTATGTTTAAAACGGACTGTCAAAAACATAATTTTTCTACACGTAAAAAACTATGTTACATACTGTAAGAAACTTTTAAGCTTTTCTACAGTATTTTACATGAATCCCGCACAACTTAAAATTTAAATTCTTAAAATTTAACTGCTTTTGCTAAAACAAATTGATATTGCGTCATACTGGTATATCGTGAATTTATTGAGTTGGTAGTACATTATCAAGGCGCGCGGGAGCGCGCCGCTCAGGGCGACCGCGTGCCTATATACATTGAATAGGGGTAATTAGAGTATTACTCGTAAAAATATAAAACGGTTTCAAAAAATTCCCGGTAAAGCGTCTTTTTGAATTTCGAAAAACGGGTTGCGGAAGCATATTTTTTAAAAAATGTTTAAACTAAAAATGCAAGAAAAAATTGTTTTTTTCAATATTTTAACCCAGGTTTACTTTCCACCATAAACAAATTCCTTTACAGTCAATATGATGTATTTTTTGTGAATTTCAGCGTTTTTTTACACTTTTTAAGGTGACATTAAATTCGCGATTGTAATATTCTATTTTTCAACTAAAGCATGTCGGTCTGTGACATAATGCACCCTCCCGTCCCCCTATTGAGCATTTTTGACGATAAATAAATTTCTATGCATTCAGTATGATTGATTTTTCGTGATGTCCACAAGTTTTAGCGCATTTTGGGGTCATATTAAATGCACTATTTAAATTTCACCCAAATGCCAAGTGACCTTCGAAAACAGTTGAAAATGGTCTTATGACACGGTTTTAAAAAACGCTGAAAAATGAGCAAAAAGTAGTCACTAATAATTCACCAATAGCAAGTTATTAAACGTGACAATAAATATTCCATAAATAAACCATTAAAGTATAAGAAAAGAGCTTTAATTTGAGATGTGATTCGTTAAAATCAGTCAATTCGGCGCAAAGTTACGTACATTTGAAAATCACTCAAAATGACCAAAAATGATTGAATTACGTGAATTCGGGAAAAATCGCTTATTTTTCGTAATTTTTACCGATTTTCAAATGTACGTAACCTGGCCGCGAATTGACAGATTTTAACAATTTACTTCTCAAATGAAAGCTCTTTTCTTCTACTTTAATCGCTTGTGACATAGTCACAAGTAATCGCCTCCGCGTCATCAGCAGCACGCGAGCAGCTGTCTGCTACAGCCGCCATTGACAGCTCGGCGCTGAGGATGCCGAGCAGGCCGCGCGCGCATTCACGGACACACACACATCAACGCGTATCAGGTCGAGCTGCAAAAAGAACGCGAGGTGAAGTTACAAGAGGGGGGAGGGGTGCAAGCACGAGAGAGGGCCACGCGACGCGGAAAGCGGCACCGAGAACCAAGACGAGGAGGGTGAGAGAGAGCACGAAGCGCACAACAACGCGCCCAGCAGCGACTGATTGCCGCGCACCGACGCGCGCGCAGGTGGTTGAGTGGGAGTGTGGCTACTATAACGTGCGCGCGGACTGATACAGCGAGAGAAAGGGAACGGGAGTAAGAGTAGCGGGCGGGGAAGGGGGAAGAGAATCGAGATACGGGCGCGTTCGTATAGCGCGCGCATAAATCAAGGCGCGATCGTACTGTCGAGAGTTAGGGACCGCGTTAGTAACCGTCGGGAGTATTGGGCGGTAATTCAAGCCATATCGGGATGGAACAGAGCACACAGCCGATCTAAAGGTGCGCGTGCAGGAGATATCCCGCGAAGAGATCTTTACACCGGTAGAGGAGGTCGAGTGGGGGGAACTTAGATGGCAGTGATATGCACGCTCTTATCTGATAGCCTATCGCGAGGCTAGTCAATTGACAATGTAAAATAGGGAGTAGCACTAATACAAAGTGGGAGAAAAGAGCCAATCGCGAGTGGGCACGGGCCTCGCGAAAGGACGCGATTGAGGTTATGTGCTGGATGAAGAGAATCGCTCTCTCTGATTCCAGCCAGCATAACAGTTAGTTGTTCTTGGGAAATAGCTCCCGTTAACTTTAAATAGTGTTGACGTATAAGAGATAGCAGAAGTAAGTAGCCAGCGCTAATAGTAAGTTAGCGTAAGTCGGAGATTGGGATTGTTGGTCAAGTCGTGGTGGCGGAAAGTTGCGTCCTGGGGTCAAGTGTCTACTGGGGACGAATCGATAGGGTCGTTTCCGCTTGAAGGATTGTTCGGTTCGAGTACTGAGGAGCCATTTCACTGTTATTACAGGTGGTGCGGCCATTTTCCCGGAGGTGACTGGGCAGCAGCGGTCCTTCACCATTAATTAAATAAAGACTCACTTAATTGTTATTATCGTTTTACTTGTGAGTGTAAAGTCGACCTGTGTGCATGTCTACTTTTCCTTTCCCCATATCCTTATACGTTTTCAGGGCCAAAATACGCGGCAAAGTCGGACATTGAGGGTTGTTGTATGTCAGAGAGTCTTCGTTGGTATTGAAGTCTGCGGGTGTTCACCCCCCTTTGAGAGAAGAGCATCGCCGGGAGGAGGAGTGACAACGACACCGGTTGAGTAAGGGAGTTTTTAGAACCTCTTTTTTGTAGAAAATCCTGAGAATTGCTCATATAAGATTCGTGTTAAAAACTCTCATTTTAAAATCTTTTGTTTGATTTTATTTTGATTGTAGTATGTACCAAATCAAACTTAAATTTAATGTACAATTTAGTTATTGATTTAACATCTTATAGCTCTTACAACTTCGTTTAAACGATTTTTTGCCACAGCAAGGTGCGCGAGCGCCAAATCATGCTATATCCCGCTCACGTCTGCGATACTAAAACGTACTTAAAAAATTTTATGATAAGCATTTGCGACGTATTTTTTCCTTAGCTTGCCAATGGTGTAGGCAGTTTTCTCGAAATTTTCCATTTTCACCTTCAAAAAGTACAAAACGTGCTATATCTCAAAAAGTGTATTTTTAATATTTCTTTTTACCCTCTAGATCGAAAGCTGAACATCTTTTATGTAGGAAAGGATATTTTCCAAAAAGTGCCCGAGATTTTTTCTGCGAGAAATAGAATGCGAAAGAGTAGACGCACCGCCTTTTCTGCGCACGGTACTGGTCAGCGTGCCGCCTCGTTGCCTATAATAATAACCTTTTATAATCTTTATTTTTTTCCTGTTCTTCTAGATTCTTAATAATGCATGGAGTGATATTTTATTAATTATCTTACGAAAAAATAAAATTTTAAAATTAACAGTAATATAGTACTCCTGTACTAACTCAGTGGATAGTACTCCTGTACTAACTTTTTTTTTCAGTATAGATAATTTTTCGGTTTTTTTTAGGCGTTATATCTCAAAAAGTATGTTTTTATTATTTTTCTTTCCATCTCAACAAAAATGGCCACTTTTTCCCTGAAAAGTAGGACAAAAGTTAGATTTGTTTCTCTCTTTCAAGAAATTAAACGTTTGCAGGAAATATAACGATATTTTCCGCAAAAAAAGGAAATATGGCCATATTTCTCTCTTTTCTTCCAAAAGCGGGAGATATGGCTATAATTCCCGGGAAAAGCGGGAAATATGGCAATATCTCCCGCAAAAAGTGGAAAATATGGACATACTTCCCGCCATTTGCAAAACAGAGGGAAATATGGCCATATTTACCCGCTGTTGCAAAAAACAGGGAAACGTGGCCTTATTTTCCGCTGCTGCAAAAAACAGGGAAATATGGTCATGTTTCTCACGTTTGCAAAAAATAAGTAAATTTAATATAAAAAGCCAAATATCAATAAATAATACACTTAATATTAAAAGGGTCCACAGTTGAGATGGATATAAAGTACTATATGTAACTCGGGAGAAAAGTCGATGATTCCCTCGGGTGATCACTGATCACTTGATCAATCCACACAGGGGAACCAAGAGCGACTTTTCTTCATTGTTACATAATGTTTACCCTTTAGATCGAAAGCTGTGCATTTTTTACGTCGCAAACGATATTTTCCAAAAAGTGTCCAAGATGTTTTCAACTCGAACGCGAAAAAATATACGTACGGCGGTGCAAAGGCGTTTCATACAAAAACATTTGCCTAAATGTTTTGATGAAAATGATAAGGACTGCGTAGAATTTTGTATAACGAAAGTATAATTTTCTGCAAACCGCAACACACGAGAATTCTCCTTCTTGAAAATTACTTTTTACGTTATTTATAAAAAGTGATTGTTACTTAGACAAAAATCGTGAGTTTCTAATTTTATTAGTTTTTCCCCCAGTATGTCCATAAAGTCGTGCATATTTACAGTTTGGAAGCTTTTGTACACTGATCTGTTTAAACCATGATTGATACTCGATTTCAAAAATATCATTTTCATCAAAACATTCAAGCAAATGTTTTCGTTGGAAATGCCTGAGGAAAAAATAAGTCGGAAATGCTTATCATAAAATTTTTTTAAGTATGTTTTAGTATCGTAAACGTGAGATGGACATAGCAAGATTCGGCTCTCGCGCGCCGTGCTGGGCAGTTGGCATGCACCGCCTCATATATATATATATATATATATATATATATATTCACATCTCTGACGCATTTTGAGGATTTTCTACGTCATATATACCGACTTTTGAGGACTTCTCGGC
>JAPYZO010002379.1:0-14879 GCA_030522905.1 Torymus flavipes | reverse complement strand
GCGAACGTGATATTAGGATTTTATTGAGTGGCGATTTTGGAAGCGTTATCTCGTTATTGATGCGTTAAAATTTAATGTAATAAATATTTAAAAAACTATAGTTATTCCATCGAATAATATGGATAATGATTGATCTAAGCGCTCCACGGTGTGATGTAACTATATTTTTCAGAAATTCTGATGAAACTTTGCCAAAAATTTAACACACGATAAAGCTTGTACATCCTCTTAATAAAAAAAGACTCTTCATATACCATTGCCAGACAACGAAGCGACTACCTCTACCCATCAATAAACCACTCGCTCGCGCGACTTTTCACGCGCGCGCGCGCCTGCGACTCGTCCCGTTTGCGCAACGTCCTCCTTCCTCTCTCCATTCACAACTCTATACACGCCGAAACGTCCGTCCATTCATCCTCTCTCCTCCATTCACAAAAAATCCTCCTTCATTCACCTCTCTCTCTCTCTCCAAAAATTCTCCGCATATAATCAGCGCTCTCCGGCGACACTCGGGCTGCGTGTTGTCGCGTTTCCTTGGAAAGTGCCCCCCGCGCGCGGCCGCCTAACGGGTTGAGAGCCTCGGGCACGTGCGCTCGCCGTCGTCGTGAATGAACCTCCCGTGTCTGTGTATACTTATATACGTGAGCGAAACTCGAATGCGCGGGCGCGCGAGGCGAGCGGCATTCCACGCTGCTCTCTTCTCCGCGTCTTGCGCGACTCGCGCTTCTTCGAGACACGGGGAAATCTCCATTGAAAATCGCGAGACCAATTAACCGCGCGCGGGAGGTGCATATATAGCCACGCTGTGTCGTCCGGTTATAGGAGAGGGGGATTTTTGAGAGAGATGCGTATGGGTGAATGAAAGTGCGGCTGATGTGCGGAGAGTAAACAAACGCGATGGAAAGGAAAGTTGTGTAGCAGCGTGTATATAGAGGTAGTGTGCAAGAGAGGAAATTTCGTAATTAATTCCGTGTTGGTGGACTTTTTTTGAGAGGCGAGATGTGGATCGGCGCGGGTGAGAGTGGATTTTAGGGGGCGACAGCGCAGGTGAATGTCGTTTCGGTGACGATATTAGAGATTTTTCTCGGTCATGAAAATGACAGTGTCGGGTGCAACGTTGACGTACAGTTTCATGAAAGATGTAGATTAGATCAGTTGAGCAGGGAAACTAATCAGTGTCTTGCCTTATGAGAATAAACAGCTATGTATTAAGTTGCGAGCAAACATTTGCATTATTCATAAATATATAAGCCGGATCTAGTCTATAGTCGGCCTAAAAGCTAGCGAATTCCTTAAAAGTTTGGGCTTTAATATACTTCCTGTCGTGTCATCATCGGAGCGTGATTATTTAATTCTTAATTTTTTAATATTAAAAATTTCTGTTGTAGCTTTTTATCTATTTGTTTAAGTACATAAAACAAAATTTGATCAACATAGCGACTAATATCGAGACCAACATGAAATGTAATTTAGAGACCCAATGTTTAAAATATTTTTAGATTTAATTATCTTATATATACGTTCGAAAGTGAATTCATTTGCATTCCATTAGACCTAATACACAAAAGCATGATGTAAAATTAATGAGCGACTGCATAAAGTATATAAATTGACTTATTGATAAATGCGCCGATTAAATTCCTAATACTCAACAAGTTTAGCACTCGTTACCCACTCTGGGTCATGAATATGTTTTTTTTTTTTTTCTAAAATGATTTCTCGCTGATATTAGAAAATCGTTCATTATTTTCGTTAGTACAACACGGTACGTAAATATCATGTTTCTTTATAATACATAAATTTCAATCATATATATAAAAGTACCAAACTCGAATGACAATAAAATCAAACAACTATAAAAAAAAAATGAAAATTAAACTAAAACAATGATTTATAAATTACATTACATTACTTGTTGTCAATACCGCATTATCTCTCGAACGGCGCAATTTCGCAACCGCGCCCGGCGCCCCCGTATACACATACTTTCCAATCAGACACTCACGCTCGCCGAGTATCATCTTCTCTCTTTCTCTCCGCACTTACTTTATACCCTCTCTCGCATTCCTTTCTAATGCAGTAGCTATGCGAGCGCGTACAGGTGAGCCTCTCTCGCGCTCGGTTACAGTTAAAGGTCAGCCTCTCTTCATCTGCACCTATCGATATATAGCAAACGAGAGCTTTGTTCTCCGCGCCTAATGACTTCCTTTAGCGGCGCTGAGAGTTTCGACACTCTCTCGAACTCACGACTTTTTGCAACGCTAATCGCATATATATATATATCTTTCTTTTCGCGCGAGATTAGGTAAAAACGTATGGCGGAATTCGCAGGGGCATTTTAATTGAACACCATACAGCTCGCGCGGTAATGATTTGTTGAGCGAGCGCGCATGCTGTGCTGTAATTTATTATCATATACATATAGGTTGCGGATGAGAATTCGTCGCGGCGTTCCCGCATTTGGGAGCGAAATTTTTCGCGTGTACTGGGAAATGCAAATTTCGCGTCTGCATGCGATACACTTCTTTATTCTAATGGGAATCTATTATGCGCGAGAGGAGAGAGAGGGAGGCCGCCTATAAATTCCATCTTACGATCAATTACTTTCAACAATTGCTTCTGATAGCGCAAGAAGGCTCTCTACTCGAGCCGCGCCGTTGGATCTTTAGGTTCGATTGCACGCGGAGCGCTATAAATATCGTCTGAGGAATCAATTTCGCCCGTTGTTAATGGCGCGCGCGCGCGCGTTCGCGGTTCTTATATTCGGGTTGGGTAATATAGCGGGGAAAATTCGGCGTCTATTCAATTCGATTGCTGAGGATTGAAAAGTTTACGGGTATATATATTTCATTAGATCGGTGATAATGGTGATATAGACTTTCGTTAACAGGTTTACTATATTATAATGAAAAATAAATCTGTTAAAATGTTTTGAATTTTCGTACATAATAAAAGTATTCTTTCTGCAATATCAAATGCAAAAAATATAACGCGATGTTGAAAGTTTTTTAAATTATTATTCTTTTCTTTTTGTAATTCACAGCAATTACATTTACCTACTATCATATTCATATAGTTATTTCAATGTTCGAAGATTTTTCTATAACCATCAGCAATGTTCGATACTACACACGCTTCGCTTACATCGAAATGCATATATATAAATCAAATTAAAGAAACACGTCGAATAGGTATATATCCATTCACCGATCTCTCTCGTACACACAAACGCATCCAGGTCTCTCTCGCGCGCGAATTCACCTCCTTTGTCTGCCTCTAGGTATACCGCAGCACAGTGTACACGGCGCTCGGTCACATTTCGCAACAGTCCTCCTTTGTAGCACAAATCAACCCGCGAACCCCCCATACACAGGCGATATCTCTATACAATAATAATTCATCTCTCTCTCTCTCGCTCTCCCCACGTATGACACCGTAGATCGCAATTACAGATGACATATCACACAAACGGGCGGCTGCCGCATTGAGCCAGCCCTCGTATGCTGCTACAGATATTCGCCGCCCTCTCGCATCTTCTCGCTCGCTGTTCTCCTGTCTATAATGTGACCTTTTGCACGCCGCTAGGTACATACGCCGCGTGAGAAGCCCGCGCTCGATTGGAAAGGATCACGACTCCATTTTTATCGGCGACGCGGCGTATTGCCCAATCCCTAGGAAAAAGAGAGGGATCGAGAGAGAGAGAGAGAGAGAGGGACACCTCTTCGCGCATTCCGCCCCGTTCTCTCCTTTGAACTCGCGCGCGCGCGCGAGACGCTTTGTGCGGAGAGCGAGTCGTGACCGCGAGCGAGAGTATTATGCTCGCGAGAAGAGAGTTGCGCAACGGGTGAGCGCGATCGCTTAATTGCGCATTCTCTCGTAGATATTATACCTACACGCGCGCGGAGAGTTGGCCCATCAATTCGAGGGAGAGAAAGAGCAAAAACAAGGAGGCGGAGGATGCATGTGATGCCGGCAGCTCGGCGAGGAAATAAAGCGAGAGCCGCGGGTTGGGGGTTGGGAAAGTCGACTGTTCGGCGCGATGAGAGGAATGTTTTTGTGCTCTGTGTGGGTATACGGTAGCGACGATGTGCGATGTGTTTTTTGGGGGGGTTTTTGTTGGAGAGAGTTACGTGGGAGAGTTGGAGAAACTAATTAGAATCTGATGGGCGATTTTGGCCCTTTTTTGGGACGCTTGTTACGTGCTATGGACTTTACGACGGTTTGTTGTTGTGCGAGATAACGATCGATGAAAAAACATTCAAAATCGTTTCGTATATTTACGGATAAAAAGCGTGATAAGAATTACCTTCTATTTTCGCGAAATTTATAACCAATTGAATGCTAATTAAGGAACGGGGGAGGGGATCGATCGATACTTTTTGCAGATCCATAGAGAGAGAGAGAGAGAGGCGTCGTGAGAAACGGAGAATTCAATCGCGAGCGTGTTCGATTTTTTGAAAGGAGGGGTTACAGGGCGACGCGGGTGTTGGGCAATTGATTTTCGAAAGCAAATTGAATGTCAGGCGAAATTGCGCGAGGCGAGGAGAGAAGTGCGCATTAGGTGTTTAAACTAATGCTAGATTTTATAAAACGCAACTTGTGTAGAGGGGGTAATTGGAGGGGTTCGCGCGTGCGTAATTAGAGGCCTCGTGTATGTATGTGTGGTTTCGTAGTAAAAGTTGGGTTGTGTGGTTCCTTTTTTTATAGGTTTATTGTGTGAGTTTTATTGGAGCTTTTTATTTTTTATATTGAAGGGGCGCACGAAAAGGGAGCAGAGAGCTTAGAATTCCATGACATATATTAAATGTGAAAATCTTTTTGGCAAGGTTTTTGAAAAGTGCGTTGGTCTATGATGTAATTACTAGAAAACAAGGACTCGGCTTGTTTTGTTTTTACACTTGTATGGTTAAGTGTATGTTGTTACTGTTATATTAACTGTATAAAATATTTTTAAGGCTCCACAACACTTATTCATGTTTTTTTAATGATTAAAATAATTTATGAAAAATACAAAGATAATAATATAAATGTCCTTTTGGCAAAGTAATATCTATATAATTTCTCAAAAAATAAAAAATTCACTTTTACAATAGCTCGAATTTCTTATTTAAAACAATGCATCAGTACTATTTCAAAGGAAGGTTTTCGTTCTGTAACGCAACAACTTTTGGTTTTCAAATCAAACCAATCTGGAAAAAAGCTTTAAAAACCCTCTTAGCAAAGATTCAACCACTTGCACCGGAACAAGTGTACATCGCCTCATTACAGCCCTTTCTTCTTTCTGTCCACAGGTGAGAAGCCGTACCAGTGCCAGTGGCCGGAATGCGAGTGGCGCTTCGCCCGCTCGGACGAGCTCACGCGCCACTACCGCAAGCACACAGGCGCCAAGCCCTTCAAGTGTGCCGTGTGCGAGCGATCGTTCGCGCGCAGCGATCATCTAGCGCTGCACATGAAGCGACACTTGCCCAAGCAGCATGCCAAGTGATGATAGCGGGGGTGTATACGGCGCGGTTGTGTGATGATGTGCATGTGTGAGGATGATCATGATCATGATGTGAATCTCTCTCTCTCTCTTTCTCTCTCTCTTTGTGTAGGTAGATGAGTAGCGGTGAGAGCCGTAGGGGTGAGGAGGCTGCGGGGTGGATTGGAAAAGTTGAGAAGGGTAGTTCGGAAAGAGAACATTGAATAAGCTAACTTTTATTTCAGTAATTCTAGTGTTTTTTGAAGATGAAAAGTTAAATTTCATTGAATTTTCATTATGATTAATCTTGTGATGCTGATTATGTTGATTGTGAAGGAAGAAGAAATCAGAATTGCGTTTCGAAGTTTAATTATGCGGAAAGTGATTTATACTTTTACACGCAGTAGAAAGAGTTTGACGTTTTAATACATAAGGTATTTTTATTTCTTTACGGAAATGTTTGTTCCCTAAAGTTATTTTGAAATTGTTTGTTCCACATACGGATGCAGATCTCTATTAGTGTTATATTTGATAAGACCGATTATTTTAATTGTTTTGTATTATCGTTCAATTAGTGAAGCGAAAAAAGATATTCTGTGTTAAGTAATCAAAATTATGTTTTAGATTCTATACTGATTTGGAAAATAAATTTATTTATATTTGTTTTGATGAACTTAATCGTATAATTTTTATGTAAATAAAAGTTGATAAATTTAATGACATATGTTCATTACGTTTTACTAGAAATTTTTAATTTTTACAGTATTATTTTAATAAGTACTTAATTTTTGCAGTATCGTAAATTATTTTTTTTTAAAACTTGTATTTTTACGTAAGTATTTAAATTTTGATTGTGCAATAGTTACAAAAAAACAAAAATTAGATAACTCATTCTTGAAATAGGTGTATTTACATAATTTTCCTGTAATAGAGAAAAGTATAAGTGTTAGCCCTTTGACTTGAACAATTTTTGACGCTTTCTTATGAAATTTATGTTATCTATTCTAAATTATATTATATTATTATTAAAACTAATTATTCCCATTAGTTTTGTTCGGCATTTTTATTACGGAACTATTTTAAAGACTATTATTTAAGTATAAGATGAAAAATGAGCTTAATAAGATAAAATTTCTGTACGGAAGAAACGCACCAGTGAAAAAATCCCATTGAATTACACCGCAGCTCCTCATCGACGCGGCCGTCGGCGCGCTCTCGGTGGCTGGTCCACTTGTTCACGCACGTCTCGCACACGAGCACTTAAGTAAATGTACGATATACGCAAATTATAGTAGATAGATATAAAGGACAAAAGTATATATAGATATATATGTATATCTTACCTTAGTGTTTCCGAGAGGCGAGCAGCCGAAGAAGTCGAGAGTAATATTATAATATAATAGAGATGAATCGTGTATAGGTTTTAATATATATATATATGTGTGTCGCTGTAGGGTTCTCGACTGTCGCGGTTTTCCTTCTTGAGATCCATCTTCATGTATAAGTACGGTAAAATAATGAAAATACTGGACGTTATCAAGTTGTTACTGTTAAGGACTGTACGATATCACTCGAGCAAAATTATTGTACAATACATACGATGTGTAATAATCAAAAGATTCAAAAAGCGGCTACTTATATCAGAAACGATTATATCGATTGATCTTGTGTACATTGTATGTACTATATTTTAAAGTAATGCTTAGTAAATGACATATATGGATGATAAGAATGTACTCAAGTTATTATCGAAAAACTTAGGATGGCCGTAAAGATCAAAATCTACATAAGGAATCTATATAATAACATGAGGAAAATAATTTCTGTCAATTGCCTTGCGATAATTAAGGAATAGGGTAACAAATAAAATTGTTATCCAGTATATCCTGCATATCATGGTAGTATTAAAATTTTGCAATCTTTAAAGATTTCTGTATGATTTTTATATAAAATCGCACAAACGTGCCTTAGGAAGGATTCACACGTCGCCAGTCCTGACGACGCATTGTGCTACTCTATTGATATTCAGATGATACGTCCGAACAGCATATAAATGCATAGCGCGCGAAAGCAGGCAAATCACGATTGTGTGTGAGTATATGTACTGCGTCTCTGCGCGCTCTGTTTCCAAAGACTTTTCAAGACACGACACAAGATTTTTCATTACTCTTTAAACGTACTTATAGGACAAACTACGATTTGTAGGTAAGAAAAGTCGCTTTCGTACTTGCGTACTTCCGGCGCGAGAACGAGGGCAAAAATGTACTTACGAGAGCGATAAACGCGCGAAATCGCACGCATGATGACGAGAGAGAGCGCATGACTATACGAGAGAGCAAAAAGAAAGAAAAAAGAAAGAGAGGGAGAGAGAGATGCGAAGGTGCCGGTGAAAGTGTCGACCGAGAGATCGCGAAACGTACATATCATTTTTTTTCTCCCATCCCTCCCTTCCAATGAGACTTTGTATCCTCGTTATACTTGTGTACAGTTCAAAATGACGATGCGACGGAAACGCGAAAATATATATAACGAGGCGTCGCATGCCGCATCACACCTTATATATATATATGTATACTTATATAAAGGACCGTAGGATCGAAAAAAATTGGTTTTTTCGTTTGACGACACACCACTACCGTTGATTTAACGATATGTACTACTTATTTTTTTGTGTTTCCGTTGCGTAACTTAATGTAAATGCGTATAAAATATAATTGTATCCACGTGTAACTGCGAAATTTTTACATAAAAAGTATTCATATATATTATATATATAGATGTGTGTATATATCAATACACCGAGAGTCGAAAAAGATGACAAAAAAAAAGAACGATAAACCCTAGTCTGTATCGTGTTCAACGAGACTCGTTGAAATAGTAACGAAAGTAATAATAATAAATAAAAAATATGAATCGTTGAATGACCGACTATGTCTTTGTCCGTTCATTTCCTATATTTTACACTTTCTATTTTCGTGCGAGTTTCAAAATTTATTACTTTGTTGTATGCGATTTAATGTTTTTATATTTCTTTTTTATAAAAATTTTAATTGGAAAAAATGATGTATTATGTGAAAAAAGACGATCGAAAATTTGTTATTATGTATTGTATCATAATTACACACAAATGCACAAAACTTTTTGTATTGAAGAAATTTTCAGAACCTAGGTGTTTTTTAGTTTATGATGAAAGAGCTATAAATTTAATTTAAATTATCTGTAAATAAAAAATGAATTTAGCACAATAAAATTATCCCGACTTTTAATTTTTTTCTTTTGACGGCATAAAATTGCAATTCGCCCTGAAAAAGTATTTGTATAATTTTTTAATTAAAAATAAGATTTTGAAAATAAATCTTAAATTTATTAAGTAATTAAAACTTATGCATGTACAAAAAATCTATATGAAGATTTACAATTTAAATTTATTTTACAATATCTTCTCTTTGCTATATCGTTTTCAATTGCTCATTTGACAACAGCTGAACTTAAACATCCCAAGTATCTCCATATTTCGTTTTTTTACCTCCACCTTGTGTGGATTGTGGTGGTGCTTCTCCCCTTCTTATAGGTACACCTTCTTGTGGATATTCAGCATATCTGAAAAAAATAAATGTCCTTTTATTCGAGAACTTAATGGGAAGTACAAAAAATAGTATTGACATTAACCTTTGAGCCATTGGTCTCCCATCTCCATACATTCTGAAAAAATGTAAACATCATTAATAATAATATTTTTAATTGAATTTTTCTTTACAAATAAATTATGAAAAACTCACTTGTTAGTATACTCTTGTCTATTTTGTCTCCTTAGTTCATCATGTGAGGTGTAACTTTTATTTGCTGCTATTTCAGCCGGATCATCCTTAACATAATAATCTAAAAAGAATAAATTTATAAATATATCAACTAAAAACTCACAACTTATAGCTAAATATTATATTCATAATATTAAACTCGTACCTGCAGGGACAGTATCAAAATTGCTCACAGATGGCATTTCAATGTCTGAAGTTGTGGATTGTTTTGCCCATTCGTGTTCCGGTGCCACATCAATAGGTACATAATATGGACTTTGTGATTCTTCTATAGGTAAACTAAATTAAAAAAATATGAGGATTAATATTCAAATATAAATTGAAATTTCAAATATCATTAATGTTAAACGTACCCTGCTCTTTCTGCCAATTGGGGAAAAATTTTTCGTAAATTACCATGTGGTACTGATAGAGCTCTTTCAAAGCACACTTTACTATATGAGAAACGACCTATTATATATCCCATTATACCAAGTCCTAACATTGCAGGCTTTGGTCCAAATTTTGCATGGCATAGCGGCCCACTTTTTGCCACAAAGAATCCAAGAACACTAAACGAAATACCTGTGGGAATAGCTCTTTTATAGATTCCTTCTGATGAACATTCTTTAAGTATCTGATTTTCTTCTGGGGTTAATTGAAACTGTAACAAGATCAAACTTTAAATCAGATAAAAATTTTACTTATCTCATGAAATATTGGTAAAATATTTCTGATTGTTATTTTGTGTATCAATGATGCTTATAAACTGTAGTTTGAAACTTTTACTAGTTATTAAAATATTTATAAAATAGATTAACTAAACAAAAATAATAATATTGTTTTTACCTTTCTTATATTTATCTTTCAACAATTTCGATGTTTCAATATATAACTATACAGTTATTTATAAACGTTGTAAATATACACCGACAATGATTCAACAATAAGTTCAACAGTTGAAACATTGTTGAGCTAAATTTTTTAACAAATAAATCAAAAAGAATTACAAAAACAAAATAACATTATTTTTCTACTTTTTTTAATTTTAAAAACCAATCATAAAAAAATTTCCGGAGCACAGCAGAAGTACTGCAGTACGACATCCCACGAGACCGATATAAAAAAAATATTCTCACTTGTCCCATCCGTCTTGTGTCCGGCTCAACCTCCATGGGCATCATTTCGGTCGACGAATAATTCATTTCGCCCCTCGATGAGCTTACACGGCTACGAACTTTTAAATTAACGTAAATACCCGGTAGTCGGGTTCGAAAGTGCGAGTTGAGGTTATATTGTGCTTCTCATCTTGATCTTGCAATCGCAAGACCCGTATATTTGGTAATCGTAGGATTTGTGGGTGAAAAATTGCAGTTTGCAGGGTTTTTTTTTCTGCAAGTGACCAATGTCACTATACGCGCGAAGTTTGAAATAATGTGTTGAAATGTGGTTCTATAGGAATTAACATTTGATTAGCTTATGTAATTGATTTATTTATTAAATACGATTAATTCAAACGTTCAAATAGAGGTAATGAAGTCAGATAATTGATAATCGAAAAGCATTTAAATATAATTGTATGCCTATATATTTCAGTATTACACCGCTTTTATAGGCACCTGCTGACCTCTATGTAGAGGATTTTTTAGTAGATACAGATTTCTTCATTGTCGATAGGGTGGCCGTCGGCAACGTCAAGTTCTACTTTCCAGTTTCTAAATTCAGACGTATATTTGTGTTTGTGTTACTAAGAAGGAAAGGCGGCGGCCGGAATACAAAGGTGATTTCATTAATTACAGCAAATCCTATAAAACTAACAATCGATATTACTCCAAATTTGCAAGTTTCGAGAAAATGTTACATTAACGTTTGATTTTGCTACCAAGCATCTATATTTGCGTTTATAAAACGATAATTGATAAGTTCAAAAGTTGTTGTCATGCCGAAGAGAATGCCAACAGCCGACACCGTCTCGATCTCTGTCCTCTATCGCATCCTATAATATTATTTATTTTCTTTTTCTTAGGCCTCGTAAAGTATAAGCAGTTCGCAGTAAATCGTTGATCGTGTGTGTGCGTGTGTATCGCCATTCGCCTTTCGTATAGTTTCGTCCTCGGCGGCTCTCTTCTATCGCTGAATTCGCACACGAATAATACACACTCTTGGCTGTTGAGAGAGACAAAGAGAGATAAGCAACCCGCCCTCGACCGCTGTTGTCGGCTTCACTTGATTAAGATACTTCGTTGTTGTTAGTAAGAAAGAAAGCGACGGAAACATGGCTTGGGTACCGCTCGAATCTAACCCAGAGGTTTGTCAATTAATTTTTTTATATAAACACGTACGTGCAGCGGAAATGTTTGATAATCAAGTGCTGTGTTTTTGTAGGTTATGACGAAGGTGAGACCGCTGTTTTGATGGGTGTATTGCAGGATGGTTGGTATGATGGGGTAAGGTAATGTATACTAATGTGTGATTGCATTTTTCAGTTTCTACACAAGCTTGGAGTTCCTAACAAATGGGGCCTCGTAGATGTATACGGACTGGATCCAGAACTCTTAGCGATGTTGCCAAAGCCTGTTGTAGCTCTTATATTACTTTATCCCATATCTCCAAAGGTGAGGATGTTGCTTTGGAATGATTTAGCATTTCAAAAGAATTGTGCATTAATTTATTTTTCTTATTTGTGCAGTCTGAATCCTTTAAAACTGAATTAGAGCAGAAAGAGAAAGAGACTGGTGTTAATGACAAAGTTTATCATTTAGCACAGTATGTATCAAATGCCTGTGGAACAGTTGCATTGATTCATAGTATTGCCAACAATCTTGATAAGTGAGTATTAAATTAACTTGAAAAAATATACATATTCTATAGTTTTTTGTTCAAGACAATGTAGACTATTGTAGCCTACTAAATTTTTCTTTATTATTATTATTATTATTTTTTTTAATAAATTTGTTACTGTATTATAGTAATCAATTACTATTTCTCTGGATAGTTTTCAATATGATTTTATTTTGTATTGTAGGATTAAGCTGGAAGATGGTGAACTGAAAAAATTCTTAGATGAAACCAAAGATTTAACTTCTGAAAAGAGAGGTGAAAAATTAGTTGCTGCCCAAGGCATTAGCAATACCCATGAAGACTTTGCTCATGAAGGGCAGACTGAAGTAAGCAATGTTATTTGTCATAGATTCAAGTTAGAAGAAAAAAAATGAAACCTAAAAAATTTTGTACTTGTATTTGCAGGCTCCAGGAGAAGATGAAAAGGTATTTCATCATTTTGTGGCATTTGTTGAAAATGACGGATCGATATACGAGCTTGGTGAGTTTTAGAAAACGCTAATTTAAAAAATGCATTAAGTAACTGGACGTTTTAAATGAACCGTAAATTGCATTTTTAGATGGCAGGAAACCGTATGCCATTAATCACGGGCCATGCAGCACGGCGACGTTCCTTGATGATGCCGCTCGCGTTTGCCAGGAGTACATGAAGCGCGATCCTGATGAAGTTCGCTTCACCATGATTGCCCTTGCGGCAATTGAATAAATGTGTTCAATGTTCGATGTGATCTACCAAAACCGGCTTTTTTACCAGATAATTTATTCAATTTTGCCATATATATTTTTATAACTTAATAATGCGATGTGCATGATATTTTGATTAATGTACTTTAATCGCCGTCTTTTTTTAAAACTAATAATATAAAGTCGATGTTTCGCAAAAGTATTTTCTTCTGGTTACTTTCACCACAAATCCCAATGATCCACTGCACAATATATTTATAAATTAGATCTAATTTTCATTAGGATAAAATAAAAAAAACTGGATACTTGTGTTTTTTTATTTTTTAAATCTTTATATAAACAATAAATATTTGTTTTCGCATTACATAACTTCATATTTTTTTGTTTTCTCGTAACAATAATCGCTCGACTATGAGCCTTTTACTTACTTTACTTCTAAAAATCTTAACATTAAAATATGCGCATCAGCGAGACTTTTTGTACAGTTTTTACATAGATATCTTGTACGCCTATCTATAGAAAACGAGTATTAAAAGAGCGATTTTATTTTAATACAACTATGATGAAAAAAAAAAAATTACTCGGAAATGATGTCATTAGAGCTACTTAGATGATAACAATGATTACTTACTGCTTCGTCTATGCTAGATGAACGTGTGATTTTCAAGACAGCCTACTACTTAATGTTTGAGGTAATTCAAGATCCCCAGTAGTTCTCAACAGATTTATTTTCTACTATAAGGTACAGGGCTTGAGAGATTAGAGATGATAATTGATCTCCACTCCCCGTTTACATTTATATATCACATATTTCTATAAACTTCGTAGTAAAATAACTTCAGCACGGATTATCAGAATGATCTGAAAATTTTCCCAATTATTTATTCTATTTTACATAATACTTATATCAAATTTTATAATGATCGTAAGCAGCTATGAGGTTTCGGGCTAAACTATATCTTAATGACGAATGATTCAATGATGATTTTTATTGTCAAATTAAAAAAAAAAAGAAAGAAATATACGAGCGCAAAAATAAACTTTTGTAATGCTAAAATCTACGTCACTCTAGCATATACGAAGTATTACATAGCGCTGGGTAAAAAGATTATACACGATGAAGCGACATTTGTCCGATGAGTCGCTTTTTTTGTTATCGAGAAAAGAGTGTACGAGATGACGAAATTTTTCAATCGTACATCTTATTTATTTTCTATGTACAATAACTCGAGAAAAAAGGAGAATGTGTAAAAAAAGCGAAAAATTTTTACTTTAAAAAAACGAAAGATTTTTAGATTTTTCAAGCAAAACCTTTGGAATTTAAGCCAAAATCCATAACACAATGCTCACTTCTACAAACCTTTACATATCCTCCTCCCATTCTCATATCTTCAACACCCTACACTCTACATATCAAAATTTGGTGTCAGATTCGTCACTACTGTCCAGTCAACCACTCCGCGATCCTCAACTCTATCCAACTGTACACTCTTTGCCAAAAATTTCGTTCCGTCCTAAATTACATTCACATGTGCACACACCCATATACGACTTCCACTCTTTGCACACACACATACTCTCACTCTCACGCGCCTTTGCTAAATGCCTTGACGATCTCGCTGAGGCTCTCGTAGGTGCCGGTGACGCATCCGAGAGCGCCGATCATGAGGATGAAGATGTCCTTGAGCAGGGTGAGCCTATCGAGCTTCGCGTTCTGCCAGCAGACGACGATCTCGATGATGGGCGGGAAGATGAGGGCCAGGGCGGTACTGCTCACCGCGCCCACGAGAGAGATGAAGAGGCCGAGCTGAGGTATCGCCTCTGCTAGTACGACTGTAAAATATTTTGGGGAGTTGAATTAGATTTTTTTTACGTTTTGGTATATAGGAAATTTCTTTTATATACTTATTGCATCAAGTTTTAACTAGATGTGTAAACAAGTATATTGTTACTTTTATCGATCAGGAGTCTTCGGTTATCTATTTTAATTTTGTTTTATAAAAATGTAAGGTGATAAAAAGTAATTATCAGATAACGCAAAAAAAAGTTAATTTTTAATTTAACATCAAGGTCACATGAGTGCTACAAATTTTTAT
>JAPYZO010002378.1:0-20681 GCA_030522905.1 Torymus flavipes | reverse complement strand
TATAATGGCACAAAAGCCCGCTCGAAGCCCCCGGCCACCGATCAGAATGAACGACACGTGTTTATTGAATATGAGTCGAGCCCGGGGGCGAGTAGTGCACTCTCTCTCTCTCTCTCCGCGGGCGCATAAATACGCGCGAAAAGTGCGGTCGCCACGGCATTAATAATAGCCAGCGGCGGTACCCCGATACTATACGCTCGGTGCGTCCATCCGAAATTATTCGCGCTCGCGCGAACGGTATTAATTTCACTTTTAAACGACGAATAATTAAGCTCGCTATATTTCATTAGCGCGATCGAACGCAGCGGAGCTTCTGCTCTAGTGCACGCCTGCGCCGTGGGTGTGAGGTGGATAATTAATTAGCGGCGGATCGCGAGGAAAAATGAAGGGTTTAGCGGTATGTCGGAGGTTTTAGATGAAGGATAATCATTACTGTAAGAAGGGGCAATGTAGGTGTCATTATTTGAAATGTATATATGCGAAAATGGTACATCAAGTAGAAATGTATCGGGGTCGTTTATTGCTATGGAGATATACATATTTTTAGCCTTTTATTTATATTATAATCCGTTAATTAATTTGAGTAGAAGCAAATTATACGTATTTCATATTTCATTTTTCACTTTACCTATATAATTATGTCAAAATGATCAGCTAATATTTTCAAATGCGGAACATATCATACCGACTGTACCATCAATTTTCACTAATACTTTAGTAATCCATTCATTATACAGATAAATCAAATGATCAATATACTAATTACGAACGATATTAACTATACGCAATAATAATAATCATATAATACATTTTAATCCAGTAAACGAAGCATATTTAGAAAGCGGCCAAACCAAAAGAGCGAAGAGAGGGAGACAAAGGGGGAAATGATAGATAAATCCATAGAGAGCAAGCGAGAGAGCGTATAAAGAGGGACGAAGCTGAACACGAGCGACAGAGAAAAGCCGGAGGGGGAGGAAGCCCGCGAGCTGGTTCGTTAGCGGAGCGACACCATCGTTTTTGTTCCCCCGAAATTACGCGGGCATTGTTATATTTCCAGTCCCCCTTTCCCTTCTCTCCACTGGTCCGTTATTATTAATCGTCACCGCCCGGTCACTATTCTTTCGGCCGTGCTCGCGGTTAAATTGCGCAAGCAATAAAGTCATTTGTTGTAAAGGTGAATTTGACGCTCGCTTTGACGATAGTGTGCCGTTGATTGTGCGCGAGTCTATTTTTGCCAAGCCGGTTGCTGAAATATGTAAATCAGTGGTTTTCAAAGGCACGATAGACAAATTGTATAATGCGATCGAAGTATTGCAAGATTTTGGACTAAATTTGGAAAATTAAAAACGTTAGATATTCGGTGGAATATCCGTCGTAGGCGAAGAATGGAAGCGAGCGGAGCTCAGGGATGTTAAAAATAGAAAGGGATAGAAGCGATGCATTTTAAATGATTCGCAAGGTGCAGCGAGGGAATTGGGTCGGTGCTTTTAAGGAAATAAATATTTAGCCATGAATTTTACCCCAGCTATCCCGCTTCTGGAACAAAATTCGATTGTCGGATTGCCGAATTGGTTTTCCTGCAGACAGCACGAAGTTGAATAGATATATATTCGCTATTTTATAAGGAATTCCAAAATAACAGAAAAGTATATTATACATTACACTTTTTCGAATTCAACGTAATTTACGTGCCTCCCCCTATCTGACCCACATTCAATCCACTCTACATACGACCGGAGAACGAATTCATTTTACATTATTTCACGGGGTATTATTGCTCTCTCCCAGCGAGCGCACATTCCGGCTTCCCTCCAAATCCTCCATTTCGCTCTGTTTCATCCCCAGCGAAAAAAAAATCTCCCTCTCTCTCTCTCTCTCTCCTTCTACTGTCTACGATCTACACTGCACACGTGTGCGCAAAAAACAACGGGCGGGGAATAGCGAAAGCCCTTTCGGGACGCTTCCCTCGAAAACAACGAAAAATTCAATATCCGGAAAGTGCAGCTTATAAAGCTACTACCAACGCCGTACGAGAATTCCAGTCTCTCTCGCTCTTGCATACGCGTAAACCTATGAATGAATTTTAAAGGATCGCGCGTGTTTCGCCGCGCGCTTGTGGAATGATTTATTATTTAAAAATAAAAAGAAGAACGAGTTTTGATGTATTTTTTTTAGTGCGAGTTCTGGCTTTCGATTCTATAGGGCACACGCGCAAAAATAACAAAGAGTATGTCGGTGGATTTTTCGCTTTGCTCGTGGCAACCAGCTGGCCTTAAACATGTGTCGGGCGCGCCACATACTGCGGTGTAGCTTGCGTTTTACAAGCGTGAAAACGCAAGCTTTTCCGATTTTTTTCCGTTTTAAGAGGGCAAAGAGGAATCTCGTTAATCGGATTGAAAATATGATTCAAAAATTGAAATGTATTTGTAAATAATTGGAATATTTTTTTAGTGCATCCTGGGTCAAAGAGATCAAAAGATCATGGCTTTAAAAAAGACAGTATTGCTGTTCGTCAAATTTTTTATTTTAATCCCTATTTTTATTTTCGGTCATAAATGGCTTTTCACTCAAAGATTCTTAATTATAAACCGTAAATATTACGGATAGTTACGTAAATCTGAATAATCAAGTAAAGTAAAATTAATTATTTCGTATATATAAAGATTATTAATCTGCATATTCAATTAAATGTCATTGATTAAATCAGACCGTTGGAATTAAATTATAAGTTATTGATTAAATCGTCGCTGTGTGCAGCGACTAAATGAAATTATATAATAAATTTTAATCCGACAGCTAATTTCATCTTCGATACTTGCTGAATTCTCTCCCGATTCGAGCGCGCATCAAGATAATACTTTAATTTCCATGAAAAATCACGATATTATGACATCGCCGTTAAATTTGCACGCACCGTCCAGGGATAAAGAAAATTAACGAAACTAACAAGCTAATCAATACCGACTTCCGAACTGCATGTTCGTGCCGTTATGCGTGACTTGACAAATACATAAAGGTTACATTCGAACCAATAAACCAAATAAAATCTCCGCACACTGACATACATACAAATTCATCTGAAGAAATAAATCATCCAGACGGATGGCACGTTGACACTGGCATGTTGTGTGTGTGCCACGAATTCACAAACAAAAAGCGAAGAAAAATCCGTAATTGGCCGCTGCCACGTGGGGTAACAATCGAAAAGCCGAACACGCGCGCACACTTTACTCGACAGTTAGTCTGTCGGGGGATTACGTCAAAATACAGGGAACAATCGGCGAGATCGACGTACGTCAAAGCTCGCGCACTATGCCAGGCGAAAAGCTTTTATTAGGAATAAACTCGCACGAATCCACGTCAAAGAATCGAACGTGTAAACCTCACTCTCGGTGTGGGAGTGCAACGCTGTTTTATCGCTCGCGTGAAACATTTTGACGTCCACCCGACGTTTATTGGTGAGATTTAAATGTAGGTTGTTGTTAAAAAAATTTTACGCGCGAAAATAATACCTGCGAGATAAAGTTTTTAACACACACTGAGTGAGTGTAGTAGCTTGCAGAAATAAATGTGATATTTCATATAATATAAAATTTTCCACTGCTGTTTTTATGTTTCTCTCTCGTACGATTATTCTTTTAATTATAATTATATGTACGAGTTTATCATTTCAATTTAACGCTTAAATTTAATACTGCTCTTTTAAAAGTAAATATTACCCGAAACAAAAATGAATGAAAAAAATTCATGAATATTCGTTGCTAATTGTTCGCAGGTGCCACTCTCCACTTCGACGTTGAGCTGATCAACATCAGCGACTCGCCCCCAAATGCCAACGTGTTCAAGGAGATCGACGCCGACAAGGACAATCAGTTGTCCCGCGAGGAGGTGAGCGGAATGGCAAGGATCGTTCTTTTTTTATATTATTTTTTCTGGGGCTTCTACGATTCTCTGATTATGCACAGATCTTATACATTCTTGTTACTATTAGCACTAACAACTTTTCGGACCTAGTAGACTATTTATAACATTTCGACATATTTTTTTGGAATCTGCATGCACAAAACATTGTACAAAATTATTATCCAGTGTATTATTTGTATAAAAAAATACATCTAATACAAGTTTGTATAAATTAATAGTAATGGAGAGGATGAAGATGATGTTGTTATCATCGACCCTTAAAAAATAACGATAAAAAAGAACGATATTTACATTGAAATTCGCAGGATGATATGCATATAATGTAACATATAACAACACGAAATAAACCTCAACTTACTAATATATACACGATAATTGAAACACGTCAAACAGCCGTGTCGAAGGTTTATTTTGAAACTTCGATTGGCTTTAATAAACAACATGGTACTAATTAATCATTCTCAGCGTATAACCGACAATAGCCTCTGGTCGTTTAATAAATAAATAACGTCACCTGTCTAGAGATTAACGGCATAATACCACCCAAAGTACCGCAGTAAATTCAACCCTAAATTATTCATTTATGAAGCAAAATGCATATCAAATCAAAACAATCCAAATTAAATCCCCCATCAATCACTCGAGTTTTGCCGTTTATTTATTTATTACCGACCAGACACAATCACATACACACATACTCTAAACTATATACTCGCATAATTATGCATATCGTCTCTTCGAATAAGAAAACCCCTCGATAATTGTCATCTAACCCACTATGGTCCTTGTGGCGCTTTGTGATTTCGCAGGTGAGCGAGTACCTGAGGAGACAGATGCAGGAAGCCGAGCAGTCCGGAGCTGGTGAGAGCGACGAGATGAAGAAGATGCTCGCCGACCACGACAAACTCGTCGAGGAGATCTTCCAGCACGAGGACAAGGACAAGAACGGTTTCATCTCCCACGAGGAGTTCAGCGGACCCAAGCACGACGAGCTCTGAAAGACTCTTGTACTCGTCTAAGACCAAGCACACACAGACATTTACACATAAACACACATTTACACACTTACACGTAAATACAATGCATATAGACGTAGACGGAAACGAGGAGAGTGACCCCGACGAGATTTTCCATATGGGGAACGAAGAGATGCTCGTTTGTGTTTTTTCTTCTCGTGGATAAGAATAATTTATGCGTTATTTAAGGCGGAGTTTCTCGTCGGAGGATACTCTCGCGCGAGTGGTTGGTTTTTTAAATCGCGCGCCGCGGTGTACAAGTTCGAAATCTTTTCGGGCTGTACACGCGCGACGACGAGCGGGATGGAATTTATGAACATAAAAGATGATTTTTTTTTTTAATTTAAAGTATACTTAATTATTTATATTTTTTGTCGAGTTCTTAACTACTTTTGTACGACGATGTGTCTCCCCCTGTAAGCTTAAATGTGTATCGCACTGAATCGTCCGAGCGCATGATGTAGAGACAATTGAGTGTAATGATCCCCGGGAAAATTGCAATTTTCTAAATATTTTAAAAGAAAAATCAAACACGTGTAAATATCCTTTTTACCCGTCGGCGCTCGCGACGTTTCGCCAACTTTACTTCTAAGTTACGAATTACTGTAGCATTTCTCTTCCTGCCTCCCTATTTTTTTTTTATAAGTTTTTTTCACTTCCAATTTTACGTTAATAATGTCGAGCCTATGGTAAAGCAACGGCCTAATGTGTATACGTTTCTTTGAGCATTATTACTTTTCCATTGATTTTTCGTCGTAAATTCAACCAATTCGCGCAACTTCCATCCTCGAAGAACAGGTGCGATTTCTTTTTTGAATGCGCACAAAGCAAACAATAAAGAAAAGTGCGCGCGCGCGCACGTTGGTCACCGACTCGTGCGCAGATATTTAAAAAGGAGAAAAAAAACGGACGAACGAACGGACGAACGAACGATAAAAGAGGAACTACCGTGCTGAGCACGTGGAATGACAAAAAGGCAGGAAAGCGAGAGAGGGAGAGAGAGAGAAATAGTGTGTGCACGCGCGCGCACTCGTACAACAGAGAAGAACGCGTCGGAAATCGAGCGCTTGGCTCGGTCCCCTTTTTTTCGCGAAGCGACATTCCGACGATCCGAGAGAGTGAGTGAGAGGAAAAAAAGAAATATAATACAGGCACGAACAAAAAACACGCATACATACATACACATAGATAGAAACGTACGTACACAGGACGAATGAGAGGAAAAAAAAGAAAAACAATTCACGTGTGCACCGTGATCCCGATTCTCCAAGTGTAAAGTGATCCCGAGCATCATCCGCGTTTGCGAGAGAGAGAAAGAGAGAGAGAACGAGTAAAAAAGCCCAAGTGAGAGCGCGAGAAAATAAGTGCGAATGGATTTTTTACGCGAGCATGTGTTAGAGAAAGAGAAATGCGAACGGTAAACACAAGAGAGAAAGAGCGAGAGAAAGAGAGAGAAGAAATGCTATTGTAGAGACTCCAGAAGTGTGTTTCCCACGCGACGTGTATGCATATCCGCTTTTGGTTTACCGGTACGCCGGACACTATTTTCCAACGATCATCGAATATATATGTATACATCTGTATCTCGGTTTTCATTTTTGTACACTACATCCGTATGTATCGTGTCCGTAGGAGTCGTTTTTATAAGGATTTTTAAAATATTAGAAAAAGACAGAGCGAATGTGAACAAAAAATGAAAAAAAAAGAAGAAAATTTTACGAATCTAGCGTGTCAAGATTTTTATATATATACATATGACTTTTATTGGTTGATTGTTTATTGATTGATGCATCGACGATGTTTTTTAAAGCGATGAAATTTTTTTCATTTGACAACGATAAATTCTATGTACATTGATATATATTATATATACTTACTTGTTGCATTTTTCTCCTCGAAGCTACGTTTCACCTGTTTGCGCTTCTTCGAAGATGTTCCCTTCCGTTCTGGACGTTTTTAGCATAAAGTATAGAAAAAAAAATAGAAGTAACTAAGAGTAATGAAAACGAAAAATCATGTAAATGCCAATGAGTCAATGATGGTATCAATTTCGAGAGAGCGAATTATTATTCTGAAATAAAAAATTGACGATCTAGGTGAGAGAGAAATCGAAAATAAAGAAGGATTGACATCACTCTCGTTGCTAGCATTATTAATGTAAAATTATGCGTTTTTATTACCACATTATATTGTATGTTGTTAAAGTTGGACGAAGGTTAATAATAAATCGTGCATCTCTAGCACATTTTGTTATAAAAATGTATGTTTCTTTATTACCCTGTATCCCTTCATAATATAATTTAATATTACTGTAGTATAAAGATTTGCCACGCCAAGTTTATTATTTCAGACAACACAGTTTGCAAATAATAATTTTAATGGAATCGTACATGTGAATATTTCCTAATAAATTTTCATTAATTATTTTGATGTAGTTAGTATATCCACTTTAATTAAGAAATTAAAAAATGTTTCATATTTTGCTGAATCAAATGTAAAATGAATAGAAATTTAATAACACAAAAATATTGCACCAAAAATGTTTTAAAGTGAATTAAATGTTGTGCATATTAATTATTATAACTGCATTTAGTAAAACTAACTTATTTTTAATTTTTCATTATATCTTATTCTTTCGAAATTATTCTTCTGATTGCGGATGAAGGTAAGGATAGGCAGTGTATCAAATGAAGTATACAAATGTCAAGGCATATAGTTTCAGTTCTTTATTGTTATCGCTCACTTTCTTGTAATGTTGCACAACGGTTTAATTATTTCTACAACCGACTTAACTTAATCTTACGAATCTCCTCCTTTCTCGCATAATCATCTTCTTCACAGCAGCTTACTCATCTAAAGCAGTGCGCACGCGCGATATTTTCAATAATCGTTCGATAATTTCTCATCAATTACGCCTCCACCATCGCGAACGGATAGAAAAATCGATCGACACACACGTTAATCGAGAATTCAGCTACAAAGTCGTCGACCGATCACCTCGATCTTTCGTCGTCATGAATGACGCGCAATTTCCTTTTTTATCATTATGATCTAGCGTAAGTGCTGCGCAGACAAATATACACTTACATTGTATACATTATAATTGGTAAGTCCTTGGCGATAAAAAGAGAGAAAATTAAATATCCAAAGAGGCACATTTTCGTTGGTCTCATACGCGCACGTGTATATTTTTCAACGTGGTTCCAATTTACGCGATAAAAAGGCGGAGAGGCACATTGCCGGGAGAGTCTTTTAATAATTTTGAACGAGTTCAATAGATAAAATACCTTATCTATGTACAATCGATATAATTATTTTAATTTCGCAATATCCAATCGTATGCTGTATATTTTTATATCAAAATATTTGTTTACGTTTTATAATTTTTCTCTTATTTCTTTTTAAAGATACTCTTACATTTCTAAGATTAAAACACGCAAACTCCCGTAAAATTGACAAAATTACGAAAAAAATCTCCCGTAACAATAAGGCATTTTTACGATTGTTCGTTTTTATTTCTACCGTAGTAAATCTACGTGACGATTGATCGGAAAATTTTCGACATGATTATTTTTCCACTCGATAGCGCAAGGCCTCGAAGGCTCATTACTCGTAAGGCCCCGGACTTAAAAATTGCATGCGTGTAGAATATAATATTTATATATTTATAATTACAATAATAATGCACAGTCTGATGATCACACGCTACACGAACGCGCGCCTAAAGAAAAGATCTGACACCTCCGTTCGCGTTCCTACGTCTCGATCGGCGCTCGCGATCTCCGAGCACATCATCTGCAAGGCTAACGTAAGACTAGGCGTTACAATAATTTATCTACCGATATACATCGTCGCGATTTCAATAATCCCGTCGTACCCATTTCGTTCCGTGCAAACTTTTCGCATATCGACGTTCCGCGTTCTCCTGGCTTTCGCAAAGAGAGGCGCAGGGGCAAATATTATTACACGCTCGCGACATGAAAAAGATTAATAATCGACGTTTCGACGCTCGCGCTACAGTGATTTTGGGAGATACCTTGTGTGCAACACTATTTGGTTTTCGTAATAGTAACTATAATCGACGTTTACGTTTATTAACTTTATTTACTCCTCTCTCTCATCTTCTATTTTTTCTTACCTTCTTCTTCCTCATTCGTCGTCTTCATTTACTGTTTTAACTAGTGACTATTTATTTTTCCCTTTCTCATTTCGCGGCTCTATCTTTCTCATTATCTCTCGTCCTCGCGCGTCGTCGTCGTTGGCTGAAAACACGTTGGTTCAGCACCGTTTAAAACTACGTATTGCTTGGCTCTTATCATAAATTATACATGCATAATAGACCGATCGCGTCGCGCTGTATGTGTGTGTGTGTGTGTGTGTGTGTGTGTGTGTGTGTGTGTGTTTGTCTGTGTGTGAGTGTCGACTCTTCGAAATCGGCAGTTCCGAAAAAATCCATTTTAACATAATCCGTCAAGCTTAATGTCTTAATACTGATCGCAACGCCGTCGGCTAGTAACTAAACGATATATAATTACAAGAGTGCTCGAACGCTCGTTAACACTGCGATGCGCGAGAGCGGCGAAATATTCTTCTTCTTCCCTTTTTTTTGCATTTTACCTATGTAGTGACTATGACTGTGTTCTAGTATTTAAAAACCTCGATAAATACCATAGTCCTGTGGCCGCGTTTATAGTAGTGTAAACCGTGCCGAGCGGCATTTTCATTCTCTCGCGACCATCTTCTTCTTCCTTTCTTAATCACCCGGGAAAAAGCTAATAAAAACGAAGAGGTGTGTATTTTGTGTACACGTGTTTATATGTGTGTATATGTGACGGTAACCTGGAGCGGAAAACGTTTAAGGCTAAGGGATAAACAACAATAACAAAAGGAGGAAAACAATCGGTCAGAGGGTTTTGCGGGGGGTGGGGCGAGAAAACGATCGGGTCTCCCTGAAATTTCGGCTCTTCATCCCGCGCTGGCGACGTTCGGGCTGTGGTCTCTCTGTGAGGAGAGGGAGAAGAGGAAAGCTCGGGTTGCGCTGCCGCACAGTCTTCGTTTAACTTCCTTCTTCTTCTTCTTCTGCTTCTTCTTGCTTTCTGTCTTATCTTTTTTTTTATCACAGTCAGTAGCCCTTGATGTAAGCAGCGATGTGTTTCTTCTCCTCTTCCGAGAGACCATTCTTCAGTGTTCTACGCACTGCAACAGCAAAGCAGACAACGGCGATGGTTTTATTTAGTGAATGGGTTATGATGGTATGGTTGTGTAATGTGAGAGAAATTGTTGTAATTCGAATAAGAATATTCATGATGTTTCTATTATTTTACAGAATAGTTATATATGAATAAATTTTTAATATACAATAAATCGAAGATTATTTCATTGTTGTTGTACAATTTCTCTCAGTTACATCCACATAATATACAGCAATAGTCATGCAATTCCAATCCCATAAATCATGCAAAAACAGAAAGATGTATCAGAGAAATATAAATTTCTATATGAATTTAAAAAAAAAAAGTCATGCTAACTGACGTGTACATGTGGTTTGTTTTTTTCAAACCAAAATAGAGTGGAAGTTCTCTAATGGAACAATTAGTCACAATTAAGGTTGCTAAATGCGTTATACACTAAACTTCAATTAATTTTGAAAAATGGTAACAAAGTTTCATTCAATTACTAAATCGACTTTCAATGTATTGTAAAGTAATAAAATTTTAGATACATTGAAATTCGATCGATATAGTGTTAAATTAAACTTTAAGAAAAAAAATATAGCCAAAACTAAATGGTTTGAAGCTAATGGATTCCCTAACGTGCAATTAATGAAAACGTCAATTAAAACGTCAGAGTAACAAAAATTCATTGTTTAAAGAGTGACCCCAAAATTAGCTTGTTTTCTAGACCTCGAATTTCAAATCAAAATGTGTGCTACTTGAAATGTTACTAACAGAAAAGTTTCAATTTGAGTCTACATCTCCATATCGAGAAATGAAAGATCAAAATTAACTAAATCGAGTTAATAATCAGTTTCCGTAGTTACAACTACGTGTACTTTTACTTTGTATTAATCCTTTTTGAAATATAATTGATAAAGGAAGATAAGAAAGATTGGTTATTCAGCCATATTTAAATATAGGCAGGAAATGTTGATTTTGTATCAAATGTTGTAAACTACTACGTTTGTCTAACGGTATTTTAACATACCGTTATTTAACTTTTCTTATCCCTTAGAAAGGGTGGTAGCTAAAAAATAACGTCAGAATTTAAAAGACCAGACCATATTACATATTGGGTAAAGTCATTTTTGCCACAGGGTGATGGTGTAAACTTTTCTTCCACATGTCCAAATATAACTGCTCTGGCGTTCAAAATGGTTCACTCGAAGGTAATGCATATTTGACCGTTCATTTTCCAAAATGGAAACATGGACTCAACTTGAAACTTAACCAATAGTAGTATTAAATCATAAACTTTCAATTAGTACAAATTTTGGTTCAAAATTCGAGGCCTAGGAAACCGACTATTTTGTTTCATTATTAGGGTCAATTTTTCTACAGAAAATTGCAATACTAACTCAAAGACTACTCGCAATGCACAGCGCTATTTTCAAACAAAAGATAAGCCCCTTCAAGAAACATATCTATCCGTTCCGACACTATTCCACTCACGGGTAATCCTGTCTCGCGCGGAGGTAAAAAATCCATCCCGCCGCCTCTGCGTCTCATCCCGTTTTCCTCTCTGACTGACTCCGCGAACCCTGTTTTTCCAGAGCATCAACATCCTGGCGTTTCTCGCGCTCCGAATTGAAAATCCATTTTCCCAGCTTTCTTTGCTTCTCTCTCTCCCTCCCACTGCATTATCTCCCCTGAGGAGCGAAGCTGCTTCCCCGACTTACTTCTTCCCTCATCCCTTCCCATCAGGATTCCTTTGCCCTCGCTTTCTCTATCCAGCGACGTTATCGCGCCCGATTAAGCGGCGACGTCCGGCAGCGCTCGTTAAGGCGCCGGCAGCAGCGATTTTGCCCGGATTTTTTTCCCCGGCGAAAGAGACAGGAGGATGAAGTTAATTTTTCAAGCGAGAGGTGCCTCGACAAGCTTTAAAAGTTGGGAACGAAGATGGATCGAGGAGAAAGGGAGAGAGGGAGAGGAAGAGAGAGGTGCAAAGGAAAGGTAATGTAGGCAGAGCATTCGTATAGTTTTTCAATGGAGGGCTTAGCAGTCACTGGTGGTAGTGGATAGAAAGTTATTGGATTTAATGAGAAAAAGGAACCGATAAATTGTGAGAAGAGGGAGAAGCAAGTCTGACTAATCTCGAGTGTTACTACTGGGACTTGTAGGTTAATCGACACATGTAACGGTTTTAGTATGTTTCGAAACTTTGACACTTTTTTACGATAAAAATCCTTAACATTAATAATAATCATATCTATTTTAATTTTAATTTGTAATTTCACTATCCCTTAATCCCTTTTACACAAATTTTTCTCATTAAAATTTTAATGAAAACCGCGCGCAATAAAAAAACCAAATCAAACGCGAAAATTAATTATCCCAACCGATTCCGTACGCGAAGCAATCATGCCGGAATTCAATCCCGAATAGCGTATGCTGCATTCCGGCCAATAGTAATTTTCCTCCTCGGCCATGCGCCATTCACTCTAAATATCTCCCTAATCGAAATTTATGAAAATTTAAAAACCCGAGAACACTCCTCGATCAGCGCATGCGCGGTGCTGCTGCTGCTGCCTTTGCACTGAAAACGCGAATAGCAAAAAGGCAAGTGAACACGAGTCGCGCAATGAAATTCGTGGACAAATTGGGACCGCGTCGGTGGAGATCTATTCGGTTCGGGAAAGCTCGAGTGCTTTTAGGAAGGGGTTGGATATTAACAGGCGGGAGTTTTGGAGTCTTTACGCGTTGAGTGAATCTGGTGCACTAGCCAATCATAAATGAAAATCGTTAAATGTTGGCAACGAATTTTGGGATCTTTATAAATATTATTACACTATGTATTATTTAATGTACTTATAAACTGTTGATATTTAAATGATCAATTAATTTAAAATAAGACATTTATATTGAATTTTCATCTACTACTATGATGAAGAATGCTGTAAAAGTTTTTAAATCACGTTTCATGATCAAAAAAGACTGGATAAAGAATCTCGGATCGGTTAAATAATATAATTACTTCTGCACAATTCGATTCGAAAACTGAAAAAAGAAATCGCCGATCAGAATCTAATTACCGGCAGTAAGTCGAACGCGACGACATTCAAAAAGAAGCATTCGTTCGATTAATATTTGAATCCTCAAGAGAGTGAGGGAGAAAGCGCCAAGTCATTACGCGCGATAATTAGATCGGCTTCGCGACGAGCATAATGGTATAAAGGCAATAATGATCGTCGAAGCAGCAATCAAGTGGATTTGCTTTCGCAATTATCCGCGAATATCCCTTGGGAGAGAGGCGCGCCTGGCACCGCGGATAATCATCATTTTTCATCTCGGCTAATTTCATTATTCCCATCTGATTAGAGCGAATGAAACTTGGGAGTATGAATTCAAATGATCGTGGGATAATGCGGCTCAGTTATTCTTACCTGCGGAGGTTCGCATTATGCTGAAGGTATTATTTTTTGAACGACCTTTGAGTTATGCTCTTTTAAAAGGAATCACGTCTTTTCCTTTTCAAATCTTCATTTTATTCTAGAAGAAATCCTCTAAAGAATTTAAGAATACCCTTATCACTTGATTTAAATATCGGTTCCCTTATAAAATTTGAGCGTTCGAGAAATTTATTTTATCCGCGAACCATCGCCAATAATTGAACCGATCTCGAATCTCAACAGGAGGAAAAAAGTCAAAGGGTGGTGAATTGAAGAAATTGTGACGATTTTATTTATAAATTCCAAAAATCAATCCATTACCGATTCAGCCCATCCAACATCCCTTTTCATCTCCATTTCAAAATATCCTCCCAAAATCATGAATAACCATCGACTATACCGAACATCCCCCCTCTCTATCTCTCACTCAAAAGAAAGACGTAAGCCCTACGCGCATAGCACCGCGATCGGCCCCTGGAATTCGAAATTGGAAATCGCTCGCGCGGCATTCTGGTCCCCCCGTCCGTTAATAATTCGATCTCCATTAAGCGGCGAGCAGCCGCGAAATGGCCAATCGCCGGCCGATAAGTCACGCGGGCGACCGCCACCACCGCCCTTCAATTATTTCGCGCTAATATGTATATGTTTGCGGATCGATCCGAGTGATTAATGCTGATGATGTGGCCGCGTGTGTACACCTCGCGGATTTGCGGCGATCGCGCGTATATAAGCGTATTCTTCATCCTTTACGTGAGGGGTGGGGGGAGGCCGGTTTATAGTTTGCATTGAATTCTCGATGCGCGAGTTTGCCACGGGCCCCAGGGCGAACTTCGACTATGAATTGCGGACTGGAGGCAGTTGTATTACGTTGATTACGCGGCTGCTGCGCGCAAGGAGATTAATTATTCCAAGTGCGAGAGAGCGCGCGTGTAGGGCGGTTTATAGGGGGGTAAATGGTTGTTGATGGCTGTTCTTTTCGAGTGGCTCCGAGTGCCGAGATTTAGGGAATGGATTCGCGGGCGGGTTTTAACGGATGAGTTATCGGGTGTTTTAATGGTATATCGTAAATTTTTTTTATAATAGGAGTTGATTGATAACCGTGTTTTTTATAATACATTAAATAAAAGAATATTTTTTCTGTTTTTGAATTATTCTTTGTACTCAAAGAAAATTTATTAGTAAACTTAACTCTTTTTACAAGAAAATTTATTATTTTTATAGTAGCGCTGGGACACACTCGACATGTAAAATTTGCTATCAAAAATAATAAAAATTATTATTTAAAAAGTTTAATATTAATAAATTTTTATCCGTGTATTAAATGTTATTCAAACCTTCAAAATGTTGCAATATGTATCGTAAGAACATTTAAAAAAACTGAAAAAAATTATTTATCAACTTTTAAATGCAGGAATCAAAGCACAAAACCAAAAGCAAGCTCGCATTATACCATTAAATGTAAAAAATACAAAAAAGAAAAAATCCATCTACATTGCTACAACAGAATCACTACACCGCGGAACAAACATATCAAAGAAACCACACAGAGCAGAAAACCCGGCACAAAGCATACCCACATGCAAGCCCACGTATATACACACCCCCAACAGGATGCTCTTAATTAAAACGCGTGTAAAAAAAAGCGCACGGAAAACCCGCGACCGCACTTGCGCGTATAGAACGGGAATTCCGTGCGCCGTTGGTCCATGCTCGGCAAGTTGAGAAAAAGAAAAAGAAACGTGCAGAGAAGAAGGAATAACAACAACATAGCAATAGCATACACAAGCCCATTTCCAACCTTAAATCAGCAGGTCAGAGGTCGGCGACCCGCTCCCTCTCTCAAGGCCGATAGCCGTCCGGCGTCGTGTTGTTCTCCCGCGTGCGCGAGCGCTTCACTGTGTGTGTGCGTTAGGTTTTATTTTTTATTTGCACCAGAAAGAAGAGCAGGGAGGAGAGGCGGTTACAGGCAGACACCAAAAGGCTTGTGTGCCCCTGGTTTTACCGACACCAAAATAGGGGTAGGGGGAAGAGGGTATAGATAGCGAATATCGCTACACCCTGCACCAGCTTAAAGCTATGTAATATATATCGTTGTGGTTTCAGCGGCCGCAGATGTGAGTGAAAAATGCCTGTGAGGTGCTTGTGATCGGTGTGTCAGGATTCATTGAAAATGCGAATGAAGCAGTTGATTTTGTTTATTATTTGAAAGTTATGGAAAAACGATATATAATTGATTTGACGAGATCGTTATGATATTGATTTCGCGATTTCAATGATTTCTGACATGAAATAATATGTTAAGCGACATGTTACTTATGGCATAATAAATAAATATCTCTTCCAATTATGCCTACAGCGTTATCTAATCCCTTCACCATGAGTTACCATCACCATGCTCTTAAATAAAAAATACTTTCTTAATACTACTTCAAATTACATTTTATCAACACAACCATTATGTAAAATCTTAAATTTTACAAAAACAAATGCAAAAATAATAATTTTATTTTCTGATAAACGCCTTTTTCACAAACAAACAGCTCACGAAAATCTCTTTTCTCTGCCAAATTCTCGCGAACAAATTAAAGCCCCCGGACCAATTAGTTTTTTCCGCGAAGCTCCTTTTTCCTCGTTTGCTCGTTCTAATTAGTGCACTTTCGCGTATCGCTCTCCAGCGTAAATTAGAAAAATACGCGCGCGCTCCTTCCCTTAAATTCCGACCTCCCAAACGTCACGTGCGGTGTTTCCAATTAAAAAAGGCCGGTTCCGTAGCAACTATCGACTGCTAATTAAAAAGAAATCCATAATTAAATATTTCCGTGGCTCGTTGTTCCTCACCCTTCGCCCCCTCACCCTTTTCGTATTGTTGTTTATACCCCTGCATTAATGAAATCCTGGAACGTGGAAGAGCGACCGAAGCGATCGGAGTACGCGAGCGCGAATGAAAAATAGAAAGAAAAAAAAATCAGCGTAGATTCGTCGTCGAGCGGATTAGCCGGGGCTGCTCTAGAGTCACGTGGCGCACCCGAGAGCAGCGCGGATTATTTATTCGAGCGTCGGCGACGACGACGGAAGGAATCGATAGCAAATAAAGTAAAAAGCGCCCGACGGGAACGGGTGCTGGGAGGAAAATAATAAAACGAATCGCGCGAGCGCGGCGACAAAGCGGACATGAAATTGTCGGTATGTGCGTAGAGCAGCAAGCGCGAGAAAGGCGTTCTTTTTTTGTGTGCTTCGTCTGTTCACGGTGACGGGATTTTTTTAATGACTCGAGGGGAAAGTTTGTTAAATTTTTTCTTCCTCTCTTTGTGCAATTAAAGCGCGTACGACAATAATTATGAAAACTGATAAATCCGATGTTTGAAACATTTTTAAATAAAGCCAAATTTTTTATGGAGCTTTAGGAATTTAAGATATTTAAATTTAATCTGAAAAAAATTTAACTTATGCGTAGTTTAATTTTAAAATTTTTTAAATTTTATGAAAAATAAAATTCTTTGGTAGTACCTTTTTATATTGAAAAATTTCTTCAATATTTTTTTTCCTCTATAACTCAGTGAATTTTAATAGAATTTGAAACTTTTTAATATTTTCCAAAGTATTTTCATTTAATGCAAAGTTTATTCATAATAAAATACTTATTGTGTTGCAAAAATGATTAAAATATACCATAAAAAGCTTCAAATACCATCTCGTAATAATGTTGTGACATGTTCATGGTACATGAAAGTAAAACGAAATGAAAGTAAACATGAAAAAGTAAAGAGATAGGCGAAAATAGAGCAAGAATGACAGAACTGTGCAGATAAAGGTGCAATGAATAACCGCAGCGTCGACGTCGCGCCCTGCGACTGGTATATATACACAACACATCGACGGCGACGATCCGGTTGCAACCTCAAAGGCGCACCTTCAGTCCACAATCCCGTCGTCGCCGTCGTGGTCGTCGACTGATGCGCGCACACACAAGCGCTCCCGCCTTATCTCTTTCTCTCTATCCTTTTCCTCTGGTCGATAGCTAATCGAACGAGAAATGCATGATTTCCTTGAAGTTTTCATTTCCTCTCTTTTTTCCCTGAAGTTTTCCCTTTGCTCCGAAGTAAAAGAAGAAGAATTGGAATTTTTCAGAGCCTAAGAGCTCTAATCGAATTTCAGATATATACCGGGTGAATTTTCGCTCGAGTGAAAACATGGCCCCGGAATTTGAAAAACCATTCGCAATTTATACGTCGAATTTCCAAGAATTTTGTGGAAATTGAAACTCGAAAACTGAATGAAAGCGTGTTTCGAATGGATATACCGTAATAAAGTGAAAATATACAATGTTTCTTTTAAAAACTGAAATATTAAAAACTGTTTGTGATAACGAAAAGTAATCAAAAATATTAATTAATAAATTCTACTTGCACATGTCTTTTTGTTTTAACTAAAATAAGTCAAAAGTAGCAATAAAAAAAATTTTAATTTGCTTTAAAGCATAATAAAATTACTACAAATTCCAATTCATATCATTACCTCTCAATTCTAGCCTAAAAAGGAGCAAAACAAAGAAAAAACCAAAATCTTCAAGGAAACCAAGCGAGGTATCAAGCCGAGAAAGAGCTCAAGGCGAAAGACGTTTATGCGCGCGAGCGCATTTTTTTCGGTGCAGGGTGCAGGGATTTCACTTACAAGACTTACGATCGGCGTGTCGCGTGCGCTTGCGCTCCCGCGGTGTGGTGCGCGTCGCCGGCGTCTTCGTCGCCGTCTTCACCAAGGACTCGAGCAGCTCGTCGTCGCCGTCCGTTAGGTTACCGTTTGTGTGCTCGTTCGCCAGCAGCGGGCCCAGCGACGTACGACCTACAATCAGAGAAAAGAACGAAAACAATTAGCACTGGATGGTAAAAATCAGGAAAGGTGTTAAATTTATTTAGCAGTATAGAGATTTCAAGAAGAATATTAGTTTTGGGAAAATTGGGTTTGTTTTCGCTACTAATGTTGTCACTTGTAAGAAAAGCATTTCATTCTCTTTAATGAAATTTTAGCCGATGAATTAAAAAAAGCTTTTTTGTATATTTCTATAAAATTATAAATTCATTTTTACCTCTATTTACAATATCCAGCGGTACTAGTTCTTTATATATTGGTATCTAATTTTGTTTAAGTATATTGTATTAGAAAATTTGTTTAGTACAATTATCACTACACCTACATACCTACATTCCTAGATACGTCATATATGACCCCGGTAAATTAAGAAATTCTAAAACCTCTTACGAGATAAATAATTTACAAGATGAAAACTGACTAAAATTAGAACTCTAGCTACGCTAGCCCTTAAATACTTAAAAATATTACACCTCATATAATTATTATTCACACGGGCGTTCAAACGCAAAAGACCTCATTTTCCTAAAAGTCGCCGCCACACAACAACCACAGCACCTTCTGCATTCAAAAGCCAGAAAACTGAATGACTTCAACCCTCGCGCGTATCTCTTGCACATACATCTCTCCATCCAAAAATACACTTCCTCTGCAACCACACATCCCCCGCACACGCGCTAAGGGGCTTCATCGCCCCGCGGCGCTTTCGCACACTCGCACACCACTGCTCTTCCATTTACACTAATTCGTGCGCGCGGACGCGAAAGCAGGTCAGAGGAACTGACTCACCTCGCTCGCGTGCCGGGAGCTTCTTTTCAGCGTCGAGTTTACCTCACGCCTCGCGCGCGTCTTTTCAAACAGACTCGCGCGTTTCTTTACGTTTCGCGCCCCGCACAGAGAAGGTGGAGGCGGAGGTTGAACCGCTGGTGCGATACAAAGCCGCTTTTGTACTCTCATTAAGCCGTGGGGATATTTCATTGTAGTCTGCCGTGATTCCGAGCGCGGATTCTTTGTACGGTGGCGAAAGGGGTGGGGGATGTTTGGGTGCGTGGTGGGCGGATCGCGGAAAGAGGTATTGTTGGGGTCGGTATTGTGGCTGCGTATCGGTAAAGTGAGCGTATGATTTGAAAAGCGATGAGAAATTGTCTGCTGCTTTTTTGTAATCTGATGTTGAAATGTGGCTGTGGATAGATACCGTTTCACCGAGATTTATGTATTACTTGCATTTTCATTATATTGTGGTTATTAAGATTTCTTATCTCATGCGCAAAATTTCTTTAATTGGTTAACTTTGACGAAACTGAATTTTCTGATTCTTTTCCCTATCTGTTTCACATCTGTTATTTGCCTGTCACTTCTTTCCAGTGAAATTTATATCGGAAACGTCACATTTATAGTATTCAATACACTAAAATTATGGATTAGAGTGTGGAAAATACTGAGGACAAAAGAAGGTTGCTGAAGCGAGCAAAATGACCTTGAAGACCAAAACATATTATACACGCGTAAGGGTACGTAGCATATGCAGTAACTTTACTACTAAATAATTCAAACAATGTATTATCGAAAGAATAATACTTTACGGCAAAGTATTTACTTGCATGGTAATGAAGCCTAAGTGTAAGATAACATCATATTGATTAATTTAAAAAATATTGGGAAAAATAAAGGCTAATTTTTCTCATTGGTAGTATGCAAAAGCAACTTGAACGTGATACTTCGTCTAGTAAAAAGTATAAGATTCATATTTCTTCTCGAATAATCTACTTTTTATATAAACTATTTTCAATTTTGAGGCACGAGTGGCACGACCGCTTCTCGAGGAGAACCTTATATTTTTTAATTTATTATTTTGAGATATTACAATCTCAGCAAAGAATGAAAGTGTTAACAAGAACAAGTACTTCAATTTTTCTGTTATATTTATTTATAAATTGTGGAATCACTAGAAGTAATGAAATTGAAATGTTGGAAAATGTAAAAGGCAGTTTAGAAGAAAATTTTCATTCATCTCCAATTGCAGTAATCGTAAATTGTTCAAAAAGAATGTCATCCACGTCAGTAAACATTTTAACGGAAATAACAAGTAACTTTTCAACTATTTTTGTGGAAATGCATGGGTTGAACAGTACAATTTTCGCACCTATGCGAAATTCACTACTGAACTGGTCAGAAAGAAAAGTTTCGAAAATAATTATGATTGAAAGTGAAAACAACGAAAATGTTGAACAAAAGCTTATTGAACTGATGAATTTTTTGATTAGCTCAAC
>JAPYZO010002377.1:0-32764 GCA_030522905.1 Torymus flavipes | reverse complement strand
CCGTTAAGTAATATATTTGTGCTAATCATATCAATATTTATCAACTTTAGATAAATTAATAGAAGAATGTAAACAAATATTTTTATTTCCGTAAAAATTGATTTGCAACGTCAGTTCTACTTCCTGTGTTCGTCATAAAATTGATTAGATAGCTGCAAATGTAGGTATGATGGAAAGAGTCACATTCGAAAGAAGTACAGTTTATATATGCAGGGCAATCAATAAGTGACTAGTATCTAGATGAGGAAATGTGTTTTTTTCGCAAACAGAAAATTTTCACGTTATATTGTATATTAGTTTCTAGTAAATTATTTTATTTTAAAATTGCAATACCTCGCGATTTATTTTATAATTTATTTATATATTTTATATTTATATTAATTTTATATCTTGTCATATTTTGACTTTATGATCAACAAGTTGATTCAGTGATTTTCAATTTATTTATCTTCAGCGACCGAAAAAATGGTATAATTTTGCTATTGACCAAAATTGGCAATGGTACCTAACAATGCTTATCATGATTATTAGTTATGAGTTATCCTTGAAGAAATAAATAACACAATTCAGACTTTTTCAAAGGAATCCAAAATAAGATAACCTTGACCTTATATCAATCATGAGAATCCTGATTTATCCATAGATCTATAGATATTAAATAATCGTGATTTGAAATCGATTGTAAGGAAAACCTGACTCACGGGAATAGCAACCAATTTGAATTAACAGTATCTACTAACTGAATGATACGATTTTGACTCAGAATTTATTAATTTGGTGAAAGATAAATCGTAATATAACTAATATAATATCCCGAATACCTCACTAATTTCTCTATATTATTATGTCTCTAGAACTTTATTTATCAAGTCGTTATAAATTTTACTGGACTTTTTTTTAAGTAAACAGTTTGTTTCAAACTTCGGGTCGTGAAATAAGTAAACGGGAGATCAAATATTCAGTTACCTAAATATTTATTACAAATCGTGGTCACGATAATACGCGATGACCCAACAAATAAAGTGCGTTCTTATTGTTAAAATTTATTAAAATTTTCTTTTTGTATTTTCAAAACATAAATAAACCTTTTCTATTATAACAGATCTATTATTAAATATAGGTAGATCAAATGTAGATATAGTACGTGTTATAATATACCAATTTAAAATAATTATATTAAAAAATTTGTTATTGATAGAAAAATATTTATAATTGTAATTAAATATTAATAATTTTCTTAGACAAGTTGAAGAGTCAATATTTCTTATTTTCGAAATTATTTTATGTGTAGTATATCAAATTTATTAAAAAAAATACTGACATTACGAAAATGGATAAGTAGCACAAAAACTAACTGAATTGAATTTAAAAATTCAATAGTCTAACAGATACTGTGAAGATAAAGCCTGAGTGATAGGTTTAATCTGAAAGTTTAAGCTATTCCTCTTTGGTCTAGTATTAACGGTGTAAAGCTAGCATTAAGTTCTAAGCGTATTATTAGAATGAGTGAGAGAATGATTTTTGATCTAGAAATCTAGACGAGAAAATTTTTTATGAAAAACTAAAGCCTTCAAGTATCAAGTACTTATGAGGAAAATATTAATAATTCAAACTTTCAATTTCTATACACCAAAGCACATTAAATTCAATTTTTCTTTGGACAAGTACTAGCATTTTCACCTTATTCACTGTAATTTCTAAATAAAAAATAAAGATCGATTTTTACGACGACTCGATTATTACGAGGTACCGGAAAGTGCAATTATTTTCTTCGTATACATATCCTCGTAAAAGCAAACGGCGCTTGAAAATTTCAGAAGCGCTGGAGGAGAGATAAAGGCATTCGCGCGTACTTATACAACGATAAATGCAAATGCGGGCGCGCAAACATTAGCAGTGCAACTACCCCGAACGAGTTTATGTATATATTGACAAGTCGACGTGTATGCCGCGTTGGTCGACGTGTGTCAACGACTCGAGGGTTGCGCATATAAATATAAAACCACATACAATGTAAAGCTCTCCGTGGCACAGTTACAGTTCGTCATACTCACCGGTGACTTTTCGCCGTTTTCTTATGCATCGCATGCTTCCCCGTTTACATGACAAGCATCGATGCCCGGAGAGAAAAATCGGCCTCGCGCTAGCGCGGGCGCGCGCTCCTCCAAAACAGCTGTTCACTCTCAGTGTGTGTAATATACGTGTTCGGCGTCTGCTGTGCTGTCTCACACTCTCACCTGTCTCTTGCACACCCCCTCGCGTCTGGCTTATTGATTTTCCTTATCGGCAAACTCCTCTTTTCCCGTGGAACTCCGCCATGTTCGCCGCTTGTGCTTTCCGGCCGCAGACATTTCGCACTCACCGTGTGTATAACCTCTAGGCGAGAAAACGTGAAAAAAAAATGAAAAAAAATAAAATGACGTTCCGCTAATGCGTCTAAAGATCGACTGTGTCGGTGTGGCGGCGGTAGCGGGCGAAAGAGAGCGCGCGACGAGGGTGCGAGACACGCAGTGCACCGGCAAGCCCGTCCGTGGCGCGCTTTTATAACTGCCTATACCTATAGCGCGCCGGTGCTAGTCCGCGATGGGTTTTCGAGCGTGCGCGCGCGATAATCGGCCGACGTATATATAGGTATATAACTTAATGTGGCAAAGCGCTGCTGCCGCCGCAAGAGCCGCAAGGCCATCGGAGAGCCATCTGTACGAGGCGACGCTACTATATTTTCGTATCGTCTGCTCAGGCTGCCAGTGCCAGAATATTTACCAGACGCCACGCTGACGCCAAGCCAGGAATCAGGATTGCCAGTTGCTTCTGAACTTCGCTGTGCTGCTTGTTGGGCTGTGTGTATACTTAGTCACTAGTCAGGTTAGGTGTGCCAGGATCGCGAGATTTCAGCTTGCATACATATATTTTCCGCACTCACGCTCTTTATCTCCTGGAAATTAAGGGGCGGCACGCGAGTGAGAATTGATCAGGAGGCGAGATTTCAAGCAAAAAAGGGGCCCCTTATCGCGAGCTCAGAAGAAATGGCACAAGAGGAGGCCTTCGAGCAGGTGAGTATTCTATAACCTAAACGGTTGGACGCCTTTAGCGTGCACGTCATGTAAATACGTATTCCCTTATATTTGACGTTTTGTTTGTGTTTACGAATATTCAAGATGTTGATGAGAGGGCTCTTTTAGGAAGTATAGGGGTGATTAATTGTGCGGAATAATTACGGGCGTTTATTTCGAAATAGAGTACTGTTTTGATAGATACATAGATGTTTATAGATGTATTCGTCATTTTCGCGTTTTTTTTTTGCATTTTCTTTTATTTTGATGTAGCTACATACACGTTAAATTAATTACAAATTTATAGTATATGTATAAATACAACTAACACAATTCTTCATACAGATTTCAAAGGTTTAACTAGTAGATATCTAAATCTTATACAGAGATTGATTAGCTGTTGGTTAAATTTATATGATTAGCATAACAGGATAAACTTTACATTTGCTAAGCCTGATAAGACTTGGCTATTTATTTTGAGTCTTGAGAATTTAGGACAAACAGTTTCCTAAATACATTGCATTAGTCCTTTGTATACCTTTAATTTTCACATATACTTTTATAATTTATTTATGACTTCTAATTTTACAAATATCTAAAATTATAAAAATATGTCAGAGCATTAACATTTCTAAATTTTCTTTTTGTATACTTACATGTGTTTTCTTTTGTACAGTTTGAAGATGAAGAGAGCGAAATTCCAATTGGAGCTAGCTTAACCAGTGCTAGAAAAAGACTTTTTTCGAAGGAACTCAGGTGTATGATGTATGGTTTTGGGGATGATCAAAACCCTTACACAGAAAGTGTTGATCTATTAGAAGATCTTGTCATAGAATATATTACAGAAATGACCCATCGTGCTATGGAAATTGGCAGAACAGGAAGAGTTCAAGTCGAAGATATTGTATTTTTAGGTAAAAAATATGTTGAATGTATAATGTTATGAAAATAATTATTTTCCATTATTACTTCAAAAGGTTTTTATCGTTAATTGATATTTTTCAGTGAGAAAAGATGCTAGAAAATATGCTAGAGTGAAGGATCTTTTGACCATGAATGAAGAATTGAAGAAAGCAAGAAAAGCATTTGATGAAGTTAAATATGCAGGTAACATCACTCAATAGAAAAACAGACATCAGTACATGCTTGCATCAATTATTTTGTTTATCAAGTTTTTCTGTAGTTTATATTCATTTATATATTTTATGTATTTGTCTTATTTTTATTTTTAATCAAGTTTTTAATAGTAATTGAATTGCATGTCATTTATATTTATTTTGAGCATGAATAGTTGATTTTACAACTCAAATTATAGATTGATTTTAATTTAAAAATTGTTATACACAATATTTTTATAATTCTATGGTACGCATTTATTTAGTATTTTTTTAATGCGTATATTTATAATGTAGTGGAAGTTTATAAATGTGTGATTTTAGAGATAATTTATAATTTTGTGTAATATAAGTTTATATACAACATCACAGTTTATTAATTATTTTAATTATCCAATTCTTTCTTTCCCACGTCCAAGTTGGAGGTACAAGTCAAATTTAAACCTAACATTTGAGCACTATGGCTATTGTTATCTTCTTTACTACTGTTAATTGTTATATCCGTTTTGAAAATTTTTAAAATAAAATAAAATTAATTTTTATTACTATTTTAAAAAAGTTTTAATTTTTTTCTACTTGTGTAGAAGAAAGTTATATATTAACATAATTTAAAAAAGTTTAGATTCATAATAGTTTTGATAAAATAACTTTTATTTATAAAATTGTTTATAAACTGTTCTTCACCAAACTGAGATATAAATACATATATACATTATTAGGAAAATATAAATTTTTCTAGTGCCTCCCTTTTATAACACCCTTTGATGATAATTTTTGCAATGCATGCTAGCATGAAGCTTAAGTTTTGAGTGTATAAAAGCAAGTATTAAAAAATCCGAGAAACTGCTTGTTTTGCTGACAGAATAACGTCGTTGAGACCAACTCCATGATAAGATGAACCACAAAGTGACAAAGGAATTTTATGGGCTGAGATGTAGTTTTCAATTCGCTGCAATCTCTGGCTGTGACCAACAACATACTGTGGAATGCAGTCCTTCAAAACAGCAACATCATATTCTACAGGATCATCTTTTATATTGAGTATGAATTTCGTGTGTTTTAGTGCAACTGACAACAAGTATTCATTTGTTGCATTATTACCAAAGTATTTGTCAAACCATGCACCACCCATCATCACTGTTAGTACCTGTAAAATGATATTATCATATAGTATTTATAATATTCAGTGCCATTTTAAAAATATAAGTTTTTATATTTAGATATAAATTAGAAGCCTTATTTTTTAACTCCCTTAGTAGTAAATATTTACTGACGATTGCTAGGACCTATTTTTTCCATTAATTTTCAAATTTTAATAAAATATTGCTATAACACAATTAAATTCAGTAAGGAACCACAACTTCTCAAAAAAATTGTTTCTCAAATTTTAAAATTGAATGAGAAAAACGAGTCCCTACTATCGGTCGGTAACGGGAGGATCTCATCGTCTTATCTAACTGCTAAAAACTAAATTAAATCTAGTGTAAGATTATTTTATTTCAATATATGAAATTGAGTAAATAGGTATATGTTAGCCCTGGGATATTAAATAAAAAGACTACATAATCTTTGAAGACTGATAAATTAAAAAATTTTTTTATTCTAATACTTACTGTACCAAAATCGTTTTTAAATACACAGGAGTCAAAAATAACTCCTAATATCGGCAAATTTTCATCTGGTGGAACAAGGAAGCCAAAAGCTTCCATTGGTAAAACATTTCCAGAGAAGTGAAGATTAACAACTGCTACTGTTGAACATGGAATTGCTGCAAGCTCTCTTGATAATTGAGGATGTTGCCTTTCTAATAATGGAGCAAGGCTTTTAGCTGCTAGACTAGAAATCACCCTATCATATTTTTCAATTTTACCATTAGCTAATAATTCTACTTGATCTGGCTTAAATGTGATTTGTTCGCATTGTGTGTTTGTATTAACTTTTATGTTAGATTTTGTATCTAGATTATTTTTTAATGCTATAGAAAATTGCTCAAGACCACCTTTTAAACCCCATACTGCCCATTTTTCATTTTGGACTCTTTGGACTAGATTTGATTTAGTTGAATTTAAATTTTTTACATCTTTTTTTGATGAACTTTTGTTCAATAAATCCATCAGTAATCCTTTACTTATTGAACCATACTTTTGTTCTAATTCAAAAATTGGTTTCATTAAAAAATTCACACTTATCTCTTTAGCATTTCCTGCGCAAATTCCACAAATCATTGGGCTAATTAAGTAATCAGCAACATCTTTTCCTAGTCTTCTTTCAACAAAACTATATATACTTTCATCCTCTTTTTGTACTTTTGGTGCTCTTAGGTCAGTCCACACTAATGAAATTAAGCGTCGTTTAAAAGGTTCATTAACTCTGAGCATACTACTTAAGGAATTAGGTAAAATATGTAATTTTTTATTGACATAAATCAACCTGTTCCTTGCAGCTGGGTGCGAAGTATCAATTGGTATAATTTTATCATTTAACTTTAAACTATCAACAAGTGCCAAAGTATTTTCTCCAGCATCACCTCTGGGTCTAATAGTTCGAGGGCCTTTTTCAAATATTATACCACTAGGTGATTGTATACTTTTGACCCATCCTCCAAGACGCTTTGATGCTTCATAAAGAATGACAGATCCTACTTTTGGATTCTCAAGGCAATAGTATGCTGCGCTTAGACCTGTTATGCCTCCCCCTAAAATAGCTGTCATCTTAGACCTACAAACATCCATTTATACATCTCAATTAATAAAAATATATATGTAATCTGAAATAATGCTATGTGAAAAAAAAACACTCATGTGTTCAAAATTACTTCCAATTGAGTGTAATTTCTCACAATATATAGTAATATTAGTGGGTTAAATTGGGTGTAAATACACACTATTTGAGTTTCTTTTTGTAATGGATATTCTAGTTTTAATTTTAATTAAAAAAAATGATAATGTTAAATTATAGTTGAGGATCAATATTTGAAAAGAAAGTCAATTTTGTGTTATTTATTCATTTTCTACATTCCTATTTATCAAAACTTGGTTAAATGAACACAGTTGCTGGGTTAAAAATTTCACATGCCAAGAAAAAAGATTCCTTCAGCATATAACGGATTTCACAAGCTATCAATAAAGTGAAGCCATTAAAAAATATTGCCGCAGGATGGTTTAAAAGTACGAGTTACCTATTTTTGGTTATAATTATCGATTATCAAGCCATGAGTTGTCGTCTACTCGTCTTGTTATGCTTATAGGGTAGTATATATATAGTAGCTCTTTAACCTAGCACGACCCGGCAGATCGTAGATGGCGATAGGAGAGTGGACTGATAGCGAATATAGCGATATAGGATATCATCATATACACACATACAACCATTCAGGGAGCAGAAAGCGATTGTAAGGAGAAGAGCAGAAGAGAAAAAGCTCCCTCGAGAGCCTTGGTTGGCGCCTTTGGCCTTTGATGCCTTGATTCGCCTTGAAGAAAGATCCTAGCGCTCAGTGAGCTGTCTGCTGTCCGTGTATAGCTGCCGCAGGCGCTGGTGGCGGGTCTTCTTTCGACGGGTGGTCAGGGCTGTGCAGACTTAACCGTTGGTGAGGAATAAGTACGTGCCGAGGAGGAAAAGAGCAGCTTCACAAAAGGTAAAGAGCGCGTGCGAACGTGACTGGCCGATTTTTCTTCGTGATTTTACGCTAGAGAAAAAAGAGCACAGCCTTCGCGCTCGTGCGTGTGTCCCAAAATTCATTTGAATTTGCATGCGTGTATGGCAACGAAAATCTATGAATGGAATGCATAATATAGTGAGCGCGCGCGCGTGCGGAGACGCGCATTCGAATGACAATGGCACATTGACGCGGGAACCGACAATGGAGAATTGATGTTACTAATAGAATTACATTGCTGTTATACAAGAGAGTTGCCTTCATAGGGATTCTCGCCTTAAGCTCTCGCGACTCTTTCACACATAGAAACTGAGACTCGGCTCCAGTTGACTATCAGACACTCTTTCGACTTTGCAGCTGCTCAAGTGCCAAGATGAAAACTGGTAGTAAGCTCCTGCGAGTCCTGCTGAAGGTATCTGAGAAGGCTGCTAACATTGCCCGAGTCTGCAGGCAGGATAAGGCTTTGTTTGCTCTGCTTGTTCAAGAAAAGTCTGCACAGGAAAAGAATCCAAGATTTTTCCAGGACTTCAAAACATTGGCTGATGTTTTAATACAAGAGACTATTAGGCATGACATAGGATTAGAGGTATCTTAAATGGATTTAATAATTAAAAAAATATTATAAGCATTGTATGCTTTATTGCTTATTTAATTTAATAATAAACAGTTTGAATTGGAAAAAATGTGTATAAGCAATGTCAGTTTCCAGAACTGGCTGGTGCCGTCAAGGGAGAGGAAAACAATGTGTTCAGCAATACACTGGGCGAGACAATTACTGTTGAGGTTTGCTCCAGTTCAGAAAAAACTGCTGAGCTCTTGAGGAAGGTGTTGGATGACGATCAAGTAACTGCTGACTTGCTTTCTAGAGAAGTGCACAGGGATATAGTGTTGACTGATGTAGCAATTCACTCAAGAGATATTCCTACAGATTTTGATGTTGATATTTCAGATCTTGGAATATGGATAGATCCAATAGGTATGCTTGCTTTATTTCCTTATAGTTTTTATTTTAAAATAATTTTACTATGTGTGAACTTGAATAATGAAACTAGAATGATATTAGTATATTGTTATTTTGTTATTATTAATTCAGTTGCTTAGATTAATATTTATATTAGACAACTGTACACAATTGCTTAATGAAATTATTTAGTATATATATATATATATATATATATAGCAATAGCTATATAAATTGTACTATAGTTAATGTACTGAATATCATAAAGCTAGTATTAATAGTATATAAAATTTGTAAAAAATAATTAAAATTTATTCTGAAAACATAATTTACAGATTCAACTGCTGATTATATAAATGGTGGAGAAGTGGTGGATGAAATAACTGGTTTACATTTGAGTGGCTTGCGCTGTGTCACTGTACTTATTGGAGCTTATTTCCAAAGTTCTGGATTACCAGTAATAGGAGTTGTAAATCAACCATTTTATACTCAAACAGAAACTCAGTAAGTGTTTTAAAGTGAAATCCAAATGTGTTTAACTAAATTTTACTTTAAAAGAAATAAAAATACAAATTAATGATTTTTTTTCTTTTCTACATTATTTTTTGCAAAAGGTTTTTAAGTTTTACCTTCAGAGTACCGTCAGACTCCTTTTGTGGCTCTCCACTTCTGGATAAAAATTTCGGTACTCTAAAGATTAAAATTTCCATTATTGAAAGTGTTTTTGAAATTATAATATTTGTAATAAGAGCGTTATAATTTTTGGTGAAATTAAATTATATATAAATTTTAATAATAATTTTTCTAATAGGTGGAAAGGTATGTGTTACTGGGGTTATTCATACAATGATATATCCTGCTGTTCAATTAAACAAAATGAAGATGAGATACCCAGCAATATAGTTTTAATTAGTCGATGTGAGGATCCTGATGTGAAGGCAAAACTGGGAGAAGCTCAATTTAAGACGGTTGAAGCAGCAGGGGCAGGGTACAAGGTTATAAGTGTAGCATTAGGCCAAGCTGGTGCTTATGTACTTTCCAAGAAAACGACTTATAGATGGGACATATGTGGTCCACATTCTATATTAGTTTCCCAGGGTGGAGGTCTTTTGGACTTCAAAAAATATACAACTAACCCAGACTGCTGTGCTGCTACTATGAGGTATTCTAATGTTGACAGTGAAGTTTCTAATGATGGAGGCTTGATTGCCTTTCGGGACAAGGAAACTTTGAAAATCTTAACAAATGTTCTGTGTTAAAAGTATTAATCTCAAATGTGCAATGGACATCTTTTTATTGCTATAATAATTGAAAGTTCAAGGGCTTTCATGAATGTTTCCATGTCAAATTCTATTTTATGTGAGATATCAATTGTATTATAGAGGGACTTAAAAATGACTTATGAATGTGCAATATTTTTGAGAATCTATGGCAAAAATAATACTTATCTCGTTTCATATCTAAATATAATATAAAAATATGATATTTAGTTGCTAATATTTTATTCCAAATGATGGATCTCACTGTGATCATTTGTTTTGTTGTAAATTTTTGTGAAAGTTAAAAGTTTTAAATGTTTTAAATAAAGTTTAAGGTACGAGATGTAAGAAAACGAATATACATATTTATTTCACTTAAACTACCTTTTGGTTTCACTTATATTACAAAAAACGATAAGTCAATAAGTACAACAATGGCTTGTTCATTCATTTTACACATTTATAAAGATTCTTCTGCTTGTGCTTCGAGCTGAACAAAATGTTTTTGCAATGGTGTAGAGTTTCTCGTAGAATTGTTACACCTGAAGCTTGCACTTCTTGTTGTAGCTGCGTGATTTTTCCGAACACTTATGTATGTTGTGCATGTATTAATTCTTCTTAGTCCAGAATGATTTTGGCCTTCAAAACCTGAAAAATTACATATGTTTATTTATCACTATTATTTATATTTCATTGTATCTTTTACGTATACTGTGTAACGTTTTTTCATTAAATTTAATGCAGGTAATATAAAAAACAAATTACTAGTTTTTATTTATTTAATTAATTTCTGGACATTTATTTTGAAAAGTATGATTTTTAGGTCTTGCGTTTGCACAAAAACTATACTCAGAATTTTTTTAACGATTCTAATTATATCTTCTGTAAGATTTTTGTGTTGAAAAATGTAAATGACGCATTTTGATTTTCCAACATGAGAATCTTTTAGAAGATATTATTGGAATTGTTAAAAAAATTTCTGAGTGTAGTTTTATATAAATGGATGCCCTGCTTATTTTTTTAAATAAATGGTTAGAAATTAATAAAAAAAAATAAAGACCATGGTGTGTCTGCATTGTGTCGACAAAGCAGAAACCGTGTCGGTATTTCACATCCTAAAGAGGATATCGGAGCCAATTAGATTCCTCTATCACATTTTTCGTTACTTGATTTTTTATTTTTTATTTTTTTTTATTTTGACTTAAGTAATTAGTGAAGATAAAAAAGTGACAATGAAAATGTCGGTAATTGTGTATACTTCTAAATGACTCCGAAGTTCCAAGTATAAGTTTTTCGATAATAACGGCTCTTGTCAGTATTTTATTAATGAATAATTCATTGCTTAAATAGCATAAAAAATTGATTAACATCTTTTTAAAATTTTCTAACAATCAATAATATTAAATTTTAATGAAATGTAATGTTTAATAGTATTGTATTCCTTTTAAAGGAAATTGTCGATAGACATTCGACATCGATAGTACAATTTGAATGATCAAATAATCAATGGATTATATTTATAAAAGTAAGTATAAGTAAAAAAAAAATATGGTAAAAGTAGAATTTGAAGTGAAATAGTAAGTAAATTAAACTTCAAGCTTGAAATGGTTGAATTTCCTATGTGAGAAGTGCTTGCAAAATAGATAAATGACCCAAATAATAACTGTACTTTTATAATCATTTAAAAACCATTCTATTTATTTAAACGTGCATTCATGAACCCAAACATATCGTGCATGTTAGTATGGAAATACGAATATGTATAATTTGTGAAAAATTCTGCACTTCGATTTTTAATAATTTTTAAAGTATACGTGCAAGGATTTTACCTTTTGACAAGAAAACGAAATGAATCAATAGAAAACAGGAAAAAGTAAAAAAATTTGAATTTAATATAGGGATAATTACGTATAGATTGTATAGAATGTCTTATAATTTTAAATAGGTCAACTATCATTCTTTCTTTTAATAAAAATTCAAGTTACCTTTAGTAGATATCGGAGAACTTCTATTAAACACTAAATTTCCATGGAATTTTATAGCTTTAACTTTTATGGTTTATTTATTATATCGAATTTTACTGCATTTTGCACGTGGTAGTTTAACAACTTTTGATCTAAACTGGGCCGTGAAAGAATGATTTATACCTAGCATTTTGAAGTTTTTATCTGAAAAGCACCAATGTTGCATATCTTTAACTCAAATATAAAATAATCCAGTTAATTAACCAAAACTTTTTTATTTTTATGTAGATATAATAAATATCATGCAAAAGACCATACGCATGCTATTCCCTTAAAAAATCATAAAAATTAAACATCAACATTCTTTAACTTTTTATTCTCCATTTAAAGGTTTCAGGTTGATTATTGCCTGTATGTGCGCATGAGAGTGAATATAAAAATTTTTCTTTAGACTGCACCATTGAGTGAATGCAATTTTACGTGTCGACGTTTCGCGAACATTGCACATTACTTTTTCAGGACAGACTTTCAAGGCAGACTAGTTTTATGTCTTTTTTCAAGATATCAGCCGCACTTACACGATTGAAACCAGGAAATGCAACAGTAATAGTTCAATCTTTATATGTACTTTATTTATCAATTTATGTTAAAGCTCTAATCATCTACTTCCAATTAAGACAAATCAGATATATCTGTGGTTTGCGTCACGATCAATTAAACTAAAAGTTTATTATCAAATTTTCTACACAGCACACATATCACACCCCACGTAGGCACGCACACACTCATACACACCGTCAGTAATCAGTATGTGTAATTTCGATGAATATGTAATACGTGTCTAAAAATATTCAAGTAAATTCAATTCTCATATTTAATAATTTTTCGCATTAAATTGAAATTTTTATTTATTATGTTATTTTGAAGAAACAGTCGTGTGTCCTCCACAATATTTTTGAAATTCGTATACGTTCTTTTACGAATTACGTACTCAGGTTTACAAATGCATGTGTCGCCTTTTGTCACTTTATTTGAGCATTGTGCGCAAGTTTAAAAAAATTCTTTTAACTAAGAATTTTTTGGCGGCATACACATTCCCACAATACAAGAACGAAGTATCAGTGAGATGACACAAGATTTTAGATACGTATATTTCAGTGCGAGAGGTGACGTGCCGTATATGGATAGTCATTTTTCAAAGCTCGGATCTCAATGCAGCGTTATAGCTTTTTTAATTCATAGTTTCTTATTATTTGTTATAATACGATCTATTTCGTTTTAAGAAATTTCACTCTTGCTGGTAACATAATACTTTAATAATCATAAGCTTAATATAATCATTGGAATTTTTCGTCGATAAAATTTTATCTTATACAATTATGTATTAAAGTTTTTATTATATTATTTCATATCAACAATTTGCATCAGTAATTACGTAATCAGTATTCATGTCTAAATAAACTTTCAAATTTAACCTACATCATGAGTCTTGGTAGAAGCTTACTCGTAGAAACTGCATAAATGGAAGTCTTTTATGACCTAAAATAGTTTCAAAAGATCTTGAGAATAATGATGATTGAGACAAAAGTTACAATCTCGTCTTACAATTTGTATTCGTATTTAAAATTAATTAAAAAAAAAAAAAAATAAGCATACTAATTTTAATAACATACAATATTTGTTGAAATTTAAAGTATTTTTCTTATACTTTTCCCTTCATCTTTTTGAGATTTAAAAACGCTGTCTTGCACTTCAGCTGTAGAGGAAGTTCTCGAGTATTCTGATTTAACACCTTTTCGATTTTCCATTTCGCAGCAGTGCAATATTGTGTTATGGAATTTCATCGATCTCTCGTTTTCTTATAATTAAAAACGATTAAAAATACTATTTTTGATAGGTAGTTTTGAATTTTTGTAAAACTCACTTTCATAATATATTAGTATACACGCCCACACACACACACACACACACATACAAATACTCGTACTTGTATACATGCAAAGCTGAATTAGATCCGTTTGAAGAATAAACTTTTCAACTTTCTATAAAATCTTTGTCCTTTGGTCATTAACAAAGAACAACCTTTTCTTTTCATATTCTGGAAATTTTTAGTATGATTATGCTCACAATAAGCATTAAAGTAGTGATGTGAAAGATTAACTTAATTGCATTAATTGACAGCTTAAACAGCCATTTAAAAGTTTTTTTAAAACTGTAAAAAGAGTAATAAAGTTATCCAATCTACTTTAAATTATAAAAAAAGAAACAAAGCATTTAGATTCACAAATCTAAGTAAAAGCATTAAAACAGAAAATAAGAATAAAAAAGTACTACTACCGTAACTGCTTACTCTTTCCTATTCAGTTCTCCATTATTTTTGTAACATGTACCTTCTTGAGTAAATTTACATAGTAACGTCGTTTCAAGCTAACTCATATTACGTTTGACATCCGCGAGTCTATACCGATCGAAGGATCAGCTCAATAAGTTCTGCCTTCGATGTAGTCGCTCGGAATAGGAGCAAAGCTCGCGCCTGGATGCATGTACGTGTGCATACGTAAGTCGATCTATACAACGGTGACGGCAATGTCGCGCGTGTATATTATATGTTTACCCCGCGAGATATGATACATGCTTGTGACTGAATTTATGGAGGTGTGCGTACGGATAAGTCAAGGAGTATGTACATCTATAAGTGCACGCGTACGTTCTGGGCATAACGCGCCACGCTCGCGTGCTATCTAGATTTACGCTAATGTATACACGCCTGTACTAACAAGGAGTGATTCCAGTCTCTAATAAACGGATTTCGCTGTGGTTTTGGGAGGTGTTTTCTTGTTCCCAAAAATGAATCCCAGCACTCTCAGTTTAGGTAAGCGATTTTCTGATGAAAATGGCTGTAGTTTCATTTTGTCGTAGCTTTGCGAATATTTGTCCTAGGTTAATTTTTAAAATAGAAACTGAAAATAGATGATAAGTCATTCATTTTTCTTTTTTCCGCGTAGCAAAATGTTGATCTGGCTCAAAGCTAGATAAAAATAAAGATAACTATTTATTTTATGACTTAATAATTATTATAATACAATAACACACATAAAATTACTGGTCTTTTTATATATATAAGATACATTCATAAAGCCATCACAAAATGAAAATAGAAAATTTCTTATTTTAACAATAATAACTAAATATATCTTCGGAAAAAGGCGTATAGGATGAAACTGAGGGTATACTCAGATTCATTTTTTGGGTACAAGAAAACGCTTTGCAAAGCCATAGCAAAATTTGTTTCCCGCAGGCAGAAATCACTTCTTCAAGTTTCAGTTTTTTTCTGCAAAATCAGAGATTTATCAAAATTCAGAGGGTCCGAATTCGCAAGTTAACGCGAATTACAGAGTCCAACGAGTTGGATCGCGATTTACAGAGTAATAATCATTAAACATTAGATTAGTTAAATACTAGCGTAAGTATAAAGTCGTTTTAATATTGAAAATGCTATGAACCCATGTTACATGGGTCTTTGATTTATAATTAATATCAAAGACGTAAAGTAAATTATGACTTCAAACGGTCTTTTAACTATACTTACAATATGCTTTTTAATAAAGAAATTTTCGAAAAACCCTTTTATTAACGTAGAGTAACTATTATTATTTGGAAATATTAGACATGGTTTTCTTTAATTAAATTAAATGATTTTAATGCAACTGCTTATTATTTTCTCACAAAGACTTCGTCATAAAAAAGAAAAAGTTTTGGAGAAAAAAATTTTAGAAACATGATAGAAATCATTTGAAGTTGAGAAACGCTATTTTACGAAATGTTCGTATGTGTCTGTGCGTGTATCTATAATGCAGTAACTTTGGCCCCAATTTTAGGCGAACGAATTTAAAAATTTTTCTTTTGTTTATACTTTAAAGCTAATATTGTACTCATATTAGTGATTCATTATAACCCCGGTAGAAATTAGTTCATTAAAAATGGGCAAGAATCTGGCTATTAGAAATTAATAGACACTAGCGTAACGCTAATTTTTTCAATCAAAATCTTCACATTAAAATTTTATAGTAATAAGCATATATTGCAAAATTTATACTACCAAGAGCTAGTTTTCAGAGATATAAACAAAATTTAGTAGTTTTGGTACTATATTTATAGCTTTATTCTACAAGATATAGACCAAAATCGTTCTTTTGCCATGTGACTATTTATCTTACTCATCGCCATAACAATTCGCTTGTTATTAGATTTTTAATGGTTTGGTCAGTTAGCTATTGCTCAATAGATGTAAAAAATAGGTTTTTATAAAAGCGTTACATTTACGATAGAAAACTGAAGACCTTTTTGCCATTTAGGTTTAATTGCTTGCATTTTTTATCAAAAAATAATTTTAATTTCTACCAAGTACCAGACAAGCAATATAAAATTATCTACAAATTAAAAACAAAATTTTAGCGTTATTCATTCCTCATAGTTGCTGATGAAAGATAATTTTCTCTCCGCTAATTTTCAAAAATAAATTTTTACTATTCTAGTTGTGGATTTTTACATAAATTACTTTTCTTTCTCAGAAAAAAGGATTTTTATTTGGTGAAAATTCAATAAATCCATTATCTTGGAGCGTTTTTTGCTTTTTATAAAATATGTTTATTTTTAATTATTAAGAAGTACAATATAATTTTTAAATGACCTATAAAATTTATTGTATTTGATGTTATACATTTATCCTTCGTTTTTGAAAATACTTACAAAAAATAACAGTGAAAAGCTGTTGACTGAGCTGCTAGATAGCTTTTGGAAGCTTGTTGACTGAAAAACAATAAAAGACTAAGCAAACACAATAGCCATTACCTTTCTCTACCTCAAATTCAACGTATTCACAATATCGAAACGGGATGATTACAGAAGCATAGGCAAGAAAGAAAAATAAAGTCGATGTCGTCGGACGAAATCGAAATTGAACTGAGAATGTTATAGGTATCTTCTATGGTATCGGAAAAGCAATAGTGAAAACTGAAAACTCAGCATAGAGTAAGTGTTTTTTTAATAATTTTCTATATAAAGCTAGTTTTTGTATGTAATATAGATATTAATGTAATAATACATTATATTGAAAATAAATTTAGAGAAAAAACATCCTCGTTTTATACGTAATATTATTACAAAAAATTTTATTGAATATTTTTACGAAGTAAATTTACAAAACATTAAATTATTATTGACTACAAGATTACATGGAAATTACGTGAAAAAAATATATTATAAAAATAAAAACTGCAAAATACTGCTTAGAACGTACATTAACGTAACATAAAATGCAATCTTCACATGCTTAAAATAGGTAATAATAAATAGTATACAAGAAAAACACAGGCACAAAAGCTACGCCAGTCAGCTACGACACTTTAATTAATATACTGAAAACCAAAAGGAATTAGCTTTTTTCCATGGTGGTTCCATGGCCAGAGGTGGTTATACCAGTGAGGGCGATGCCGGCGACGCTTGTATTGTAAGCGTTGTTCTGATCAGGTGTTATGCGCCTTATTATGGGCAGTCGATGCAGCACCGCTAGGAACCCGTTGCGAAAGCGCTGATTCATCCAACAGTAGATGACCGGGTTGTAGCACGAGTGCGACATTGCAAGCCAATGAAAGCCGGCCCAGAGGTACGGCAGCCCGAGCCAATGGTGCAGCTCCGTGTCGTGATCCATTACCACCTGCAAACAGCCAACGAATTGATTGTGTTCTGGTCTTTGCCTTCGCGTCAATTTCGTTTGTTTTCGCGGTATAGAACAGGGACAGGGAGAGAGAGAAGGGAAGGTTGACTCTCGTTAAACAGCCCGCAGGGAATGAGTTGTCTTTTGCTGCATTGCCAGACACGACGCCTCTTTACTACAGCCACTGGAGTGCAAACCTTGCTTTAACGAGCTTCGGTTTTGTAAATTTAAAGCGCACGCCCTGTCTCGCAGTTTTTCTGCATGCCGTGATAATTTTGAAACTGTAGATTTAACGGGATCATAAAATACGCAACACGAGTAGGCGGGATAGCGTTAAATTAAAAGATTGTGAATATAATTCTTCAGGTTTTCATTAAGGTAATAAAGTTTGTTATAAGAGGATTATGCAAATTATAAATAACATTTTCAGGTCGAACGAAGTAAACTGCTTGTTAAAAAGAAAACGTTAAAAAGTGTCCGTCCTCGTTTAAAATAATCTGGAATTTGTTAAACAAATCTTTAATCTCTTTATACTAGCATAAATATTCTTTATTTTATTTGGACTTTGTAACGCCAAATGAAATTTTTTAGATGAAGAATGGAGTTCGCATCAATGCGATAAACCCTACAAAGCATATAGCAATTTTTCTTCGGATGTGCGGGGGCAAGCATAGCATACGTTTCATATAAGTATGTGTATACGTTTCATATAAGTATGTGCACGAGAAATATTTCAAAGGGAAATTTATATCTCTTCTGATTTACGATTGAATGCGATAATATCGGAGAATTTATCGTGATATGATTCTAACGCATACTCTTAATTCCGAGAAAATCTCTGGACTCAAAATACATAAAAACTACCCTTATTATACAACAAATAATAATAAAATATTTTTAACTAATATTATTTGAATAATTCTATAAATAATCGTCTTATAAGTTCAGATTAAAATTTATTAGAAAATGATTAATTGTGGATCATTTTTAAATTATTTTTATTATTGCCATTACTTACCTATCAGCAAAAGTAATAATTATAAATATAGTGTAAATTTATAGTATATACTGTAATATAATTTTTTCACTTTTGTATACTAGATTTATACTGTACTAAATTATTGACATGAGTACATGAACAGGCAAAGGATTTTTTTTAGACGAATCCTGAATATATTTGAATTATTATAAAAATAATTTTATATAAGGAAATGTCAAAATTTTAAGTAACAGAAATGCTATGTAAAATTTAATAATTGATATATATGATTTACGATAACCCTCATCATAATGGTATCCAACAAAACGTAACCGCATCGTCACCGACGAAAGTAATTATTATTTTATCGACTAATGAAAGACGATGCCCACGACATTGGGCCGTGATTGGAAATTTTAGATGAACCTTGAAACTCGCATTTTTGTGTAGATAATAGCAAAATAAAAAATTTGACACCGAAAAAAAGTGAAAAACAATACCTGTTTTTACTGATATATTTATTTAGCAAAAGAATGCCGAGGTAAGATTTAAATAATATTTTTCTTATTCCCTAAATCCTGGTTGAACTATTGCATTATTTTATATTTCTATCGATATTACAGATTTTGCTCTGAACAGTGTGGCTATCCTTCTTTTTAATAAAATGCATGGTACTGTGATTTATTTGGACAGTATAAGTCGTTAGAGTACTACCGAAATAGCTGTGCAAAAAATAAATTCACCTAATTTACTAAAATACATGCTTGTCAGCAAAGTTCTTGAATTATTTTGCATATAACACGTGTACAAAATGACGGTAATAAATTGTCGATTTACACCATGACGCCAGGCGCAAGGGTCGGTCTTGTATATTCAGTATGCAGATCGACGAGATTCTTCGCGCTGTTGACGGCAGCTTAGATTTAGGAGAAATCGTTACGTTTTAGAATGCAGTGCGCGTCTGCTACTATTCAAAAGTTCGTCAAGAGTTGAAAACCGATAATCGCATAAACTTTGCGTATACTATAAACATAACAAGATTGTAAACGTATATGATTTATCATTTCCGATGGCATATTCTAGAAATATATAACTAAAAATGAACGAATATGAGTTTTGAAAGACAGAATTGTCTTAAATCCTTTTAGAAAAAACTTAACGATCAAAGTTATATTGAGTATTTAAGTCGAATTTTTTAAAAATTAGTTTTTAATACTATAGAAAATATATTTTCTATTTAATTGTGATTTAAAATTTAAAATTCTGTAAAACACTACATCAAAACTATAAATGTAACTCTTATGAATAAACTCTCACGAGTCGTAAAAAGAAAACAAAATTATACATTGTATTCAATTATATTAGACATAAGTATATTCTCGCAGAGGTTGTAATGCACAATTCCGTGATGCAAATTTCTCTATTTTATCGTGATGTAATCTGGGAGATCTGCCTGTCTTCCTGTCTAATTCATTAAACAATATCTAGGGCGAAATTACACACAATTTCAATCTCATTTTATCTGTGAAATTTGAATTTATGTCTTTAAAATTTTGCTATAAATTTTCCTAGGGTTCGATGATAAATGTGAATTTATTCTGCTTGGGACTGAAGATGATGAATCTCACGGTCCGTTCTACTAAAATATTATACTCTATTTATAACAAATTTTTATATTTTCCTAATTACAACAGAATTTCAGTTACGTATAAGTTTTAACAATATTTGCATGATTGCAAATAATAATTCTTAATATTATTGAGGTAATTAAAAAGAATACGATTCCTTTGAAGTATTACTTTTATAGTAATCCGCTTCTCTTAAGGCACATTGTACGTCCAGTTTTGAAATCTGATAAAAGGCCAGCTATTAAGCAGTTAATCCTCATTGATGGAGCTTCAACTGAATTCTAGTGGCTGAGTGATAAAAATTCTAACGGGAAGAGGCATAATCAGCACTTTAAGTGTGATGTGCTACTTGGCATGCATAACTGGAAGCTTTAAAGCTTCACTTCTAGGAAGAAATAAACCATAATGAATACATATTTAAATGCATTTTATTAAATTCGTACAAGAAATATACGCGTCTTTATAGTTAGTACCTTTATGAGATAAACTTTTGTCATAAATATTGTTGACATAATATACATATTCCCTAATTCTATGTTAATAAAAAATGGAACAGAAATTATCAAAAATTATTATTGTACGAAAGGTTTAAAATTTTTATTTTTTAATTATATTTAGCCTGTAATAAGAAATTATCAACAATATTTTTTTGAAACTACTTTTACCATTAGAATAAAAGTTGTAGCAGTTTCAACACTTTAGTTTATATACCTACCCTTTTAAGTTCATATGCAAATATAAACAAATAACGGGAATAAGGCTACATTTGTCAGAAAATTGATCAATCAGAATGCGAATAAAAGCGTTACATTAAATTCGAGTTTTTATCGCGTTGGTTCTTTTGTAAATAATGAATTTTAATCAAAAGAAAATCTTTTATTTTTATTTTTTAGCACCCTTTGTCATAAAAGCCTGTAGTATTATCATACTGTAGTACTTACTTAACTTTACTAATTTTCCTGATAGTTATTACATGGTAAATGAGCTTCAATTTTGTTATTGCGTTTTGAATGCACGATAATTGAATATATAATTTATTTTTACCTATTTTGAACAAATACAGTAATAACTTAAAAGATGTTAACAAATTACGTTCAAACTACAACTAAAACCAAATCTTAATCAAATTGAGATATAGTATAAGCAACGTTTATATCTATTGGATGAATGGTAGCGAAGTTTGAAGTATTGAAAAGTTTTGCCTTGTCATAAACAGATTAATCAATTACCTGACTTTCATCAAGTAAATGGAAAAATCAAGTAAGTTTGTAAACTAGACTACTTCATAGAAAATAAACTTTGCACTATAAAATAATTTTTATAAAAAGTAGATAAAATTTTATTTTAGTTAAAAATATGTACATCAATAAAGTACGTTTATCCACAATATAGATTGCATTTTCTAAAATCAATTTGATTATTATTTTATATAAAATCAATAAAAATTATATACCTAGAATTATATTTTAAAGAATCAATAAAAATTTCAATAATATTAGTATTAAATAAATGTCAATTTCTTGTCACATGTCATTAAAATATGAACATAATACAATAAATAAAAATAAATCCAAAAATGGAACATTTTTTTAATGACATTTTTCTATACATATATTTTCAACCGTTTAGAAGCAGTCTTATTATACGATAAATGAAATAAATTCAACCTTTATTTAGAATCAAACGAGCAATAGAAATTTATCAGACCATAGACAGTACAATCATTATTTTAATTTTCGTTATAACAACAATAAAAAAAACGTTACAATAATTAATATAAAAGTTCTACCATACTTTAAAAACATTTTGACGTTTATTCCTGTGTACTAAGGATTGTTATAATTCATTCAATGTTCACCTTTTTATAAAGGGTCTTTCAAGGACCATTTCTTTTTTTTTGTATTTTAACTTTGACCCATAACATCAAAAGCTATGGCCGACAATATTGAGTGTCACCACTGACTAACTCTACCCTGTAGTTCAGAGTATTGACAAATCGAAAGATACTAATTAGTAATTCAAACTTTGAAATATTACCATTGATAAATCGAATAACTGCGAATACTAAAAGATATAAAACTTTTATTATAATATTTACAGGATGACTTTTTTTAAATGTATAGTGTGATTTACTCACATCCCAAAAATTAGAATTTGATAATTTCGCTAAATATATTTTATGATTTACAGCTGTATTTAACGACCAAAAATTAATGTTGGGATACACCGTAAATAGCGTTTATAAATTGACAGTTACTACTATACGGTATATACTTTGTAACTAGCTTGTATTACGGTAATAAATGATGAATATGGAAGTCTAGTGTTGCTAGAATATAAAGAAAATATAATCTAAATTTAGCAAATTAGTTATTGATAATAATAAATAATAAATAATAAATCATAAAAATAATATTTATTGTAATGACAATTTTAATATAATGGTACTATATTTGTTCTATTTTAAGCAATATACTATTCATTTTATTTTGAGTATTTTGATATGTTTCATCAATAAACTCATTCATTTGAAACTTCAAATGTTGACGATATTTTATATTTAAATGCATTAATAAATATATTAAAAAAATTTATTTTATCTCACAATTATTTTCCTTACTAGTAATATTAAAATTCGTAAATCTGTATATACTTTATGATTCTTACACCACTGTTCTAACTTCATTTCTCTTCACTTCGAAAGAATTTCAATAAAAATGACTTGAGGCAGTAGCCTTAAATCAATTTTCGTCGTAAAACTTCTGTAGAAGGCCTTTAGTAAGTACTTTAGTTTTGCATAATTCATGCTAATAAAAGTTCAACAAATCTTAAATATTAGCAAGATCCATCCCGTATATTTTATCTACGAAGTGATCCTTCGAAAAATTCAGTTCATACAGTTTGAATCAAGTACCACTGTTGTATATTTCAAAAATAAAAATCAAGATTTATGAATTAAAAACAGTTATGTTATCGATTTCTATTCTAAATTTTATTAATAAAAATGAATTCATTTATTGAGTAATTGTCGACCTATTGATAAACATACACATAGCAGCAAAGAACAATATATTATAAACATTATTCGAAATAGTATGTTTCGGTACTATATAAGTTATTTTTCATGGTAAGTATCTTGAAGTATGTACTTTGCGGTCTGTTTCGATGCTGTCGAGTTGTATTTTATTTTAAAGATACGAGTCCGTAAAGCACACGTACGTCGAAAAGAATATATTGGATCACAAACTACAAAAACTCTTACGAAAAAAAAACAGTCAAATTGTACACTCAATTGGAAGTAATTTCACACACATTAAGTGTTTTTTCGTATAGGAATGGATATTAGGCTAGGCAAAAAAAAATCGCTAGGCCAGAAAAAAAAATCAATATGCCTTGCCTATAATTAAAATCGGTCAAAGCTTTATGCAAGTTATTATAGACATACGCACACGCGCGCGCACACATACACACACACACACAAAACATAGTTTCTCAAAATTTTCGGATTTTGGCTCTAATAATCTAAAAATACGTTTTGAAACATTTGTTGATTGGAAATTCTCCTTTCACTGACGCAAAGCTTTCTCTTTGAGGCATAATTAAGTACACTTTGAGTGGATTTATGAAATTGCTTCTTGGTCGATCAATAAAGTTTAATTGTACTGGGCGCAGCTAGTGATTACATTACTTGGGTGTCGATTGACGAACTCAGAGGTTTTGCATCACTTAAGAATGATGCAAATTGATAAAACAAGTTACGAATAGATAGTTCAATGTAGATTAACTATATGTAAATAGGGCAGAGTCCCCCAATGCGGGTCAAGATCTATAGTATCGCCATAAAATGTTTCTTGTTTTTGGCGTTACCCGTCAGAACCGAATCTCTATAGAATCGACCATTTTATCAAACTTTAAACTATTTTCTACAACAATACATGAGACATCCAACTACTCGTGGCCTTTATTAACCCAAAGGCAGGATCATTATTATTATTATTTTGAGCATAGAAAATATTATCTTTTTTGTAGAAAGTTCCATTAATTTTTAGTGACAACACTCGAGATGTTTGCAATCGTGTCTTTTAATCCTGTATTATCAAACCAAAATTTTAATTGAAGTTTTATAGATAATGTTAATAAAATATTCACTCTTAAAGTAGCGAAGTGTGTATTTTTTTAAGAAGGATGCCCACGAGTGCTATAGCTATATATCAATGAGGAATGTATAAAACTAATAAGAGTACACAGAATCTATGTAAATTTAAGCATCTGCAACATATTTGAAAAGTTATTTTTTACAATTTTTACTACTGAATGTCGCAAGAAATCTCGATTTTTCCACTTGTTTTAGAAAACTTCACCCTTATTTATTTCGACTTTCCATTCATTTCCCTAGATTTATTTATTTTTTAAATCTTTCATATTTTGACTATAGCTCTATTTAATAGGATTTGTTTGGTATGATCGTCTTTAATCCTCTACTGACTGTGCGTCTGTTGGCATTCTTCTTTTTTGTGAAAGCATGTATAGATATTGCAAAATTGATATTTAAATTTTTATGTTCGATTACGTCGATTTTTATGTTTATTCTGTCGTTTAAAAAATAGAGATTCTAAATAATCAATTTGAAAATGCATAGCTTTTTACTGAATCGACTAAGTATATATACTTCCCACACGTGGCCGTCTTGACGAACCAAATCTCCGAGAAGAATACCAACATAGAAAATCAGAAATGACATTTCAGCTGCTATTGTTATATTACAGCCAAATGTTTTATTTTTCACTTGATTTTACTTATGGTTATGAGTTCCGTGGCGGAACTCCGAGTTGCCACCGTCAAAGCGAAATTATGTCCTAGTAAATATTGGTAGCTGTTACAATATGTTCCATTAGAAACTGTAAGTTATATTTAATCTTAAAATTATTATTCTTATATTTTTTATTATTAAAAGAATGAATTTTCTAAATTTTAAATAGATATTAACTATAAATATATTTTTTTCTTAGAGTGATATACTTTTTAAAGATCTTTTGATTACCTCGTTATACACATATGATAATTCAAAATATCGAACAAATCTTTCAGGACCTGAGAAAATATTCTTTTTTTCGCGGCGTCCATCAGTCGGGCGTCGTGAATAGAGTTATTTGTGTAGCTTGGTGGCGCATGAATTTCAGTTTGTATTCAGCGCACACTTAATCTAAATGATAATTCATTGCCGGCGACCCCGTAAGGGCCGATTTCTAGTTCGGTTAACGAAGAGAACCTTCGCGTCGTCCTATATAGATACACGCGAGCGTGAGCGCGATACATTTATTTATTGCCATCGGAAATTTTATCGTAGTAATTAGTTGCGCCGACGCGTATACCCGCGATCGTAAACGAGAGAGTATGTATGTACGTGTATGTGTGTATGTGAGAGAGAGAGAGGATTTCTAGCGCAGATATTGCGCCAGGCTCGCTTTGACGTAATTCCTCACGGAGTTTTTGATGAATCGCCCGAGAGGAGGATTTAATCGCGCAGCCGCGCTAGTGCCTATTTATGTGTCCTTTGCCTTGTTACGTGATGTCACTTGCTGATACTGTACAATTTTCTGATATAAAAGTCTTGGTACTGTAAGGGCACGGACCGGCGATATATTGAGCTCCCTTGGCAAGAATGTATATTGGTAATAATAATTATGCCAAATTAATTTTTATATGCCAGTACCATTAAGCAACTTATTTTTCCTATAGAATTATTTATTATTATTAGTTTATTCTTTCTTTTTATTTTATATATTTTTTATAAAATAAGTTCTGGTTATACACCTATAAAGTACAAATATAGTACAGTACATAATAAAGCCCTTTAACTGTTGATACTGTAAATATAGTATAGAGCAATAAAAATAAACAAGTATATTAACTATTTATAGAATATTTAATACATTAATTATATATTATAGTAAAGAAGATGGACATACTAATTTACTAAGTTTAGTTTTAATTATTGAATTTTGCTGGGTTTGTGATTATTCTCTAAATTTAAATAAGTGAAATAAGCTTATTTTCAGTGCATATGTACAACTACAGAAAGTGCAAAGTCAGATACTGCGAATTGTGTACATCCAATATTCAAATTCGTGACATTCTGCAGTATCTAGATATTCAGTGAATATACAATAATAAAATTAATATACAATTATTGAATAATAATCATCATTTTCATTACTGAATTATTGTAACTTAATATTTACAATTTAGTTATTAGTCAAAATACAATGTTAAAATAGGTAAGAAAAAAAAGAATCTATTTTCTTTTCTACCATTTTTTGTAAATTTCGCGACGCAAAAGTACCTAGAGCGGAATATTTGAAGTTGTTATTATTTGAAAGTATTGGTAATATAAAATTTCGAGTTATTGCGTTATAGTAATAAAATCGTGTCAACAGAAAATATATGAAAGCTTCACTTTGTATACAATGCGGTAGCAGAATAAATAAACAGAAACGTAAAGTTCCAGAATAAAATATTGAAATAAAAAAGAGAATATGATAAAATAATGTGTTTGACATGATAAGTAATTATCGTCATCAATATAATGTACAAGACAAATTTTATCCTGAACAAGCAAAAAATAATAGACAAAATATCATATTCCTATATAAGAGTTTCTCTAAGAGGAAGCAAACATACCATTATATAGCAGTTTACATTGTATGCTTTACAAAAAACATAGAAATTATAATATATAGTTACATCTTAATTAATGTGTGTGTGTAGATAGATTTGAAAAGTAATAATAAACCAACCGCAGTGAAAATTTGAGCAAAGGTCTAGATATTACTTTTCTCTTCAAGCAGAATTTGTTGTTGAAGAAAAATCTTTGATAATGATTCGAAGATATTTTGGGGTTTGAATGATTTTATAATTCTTCATAAAATAGATTTTTGTCATTGATTTTACTATTAACCGGAAATTTATAAAATACATGATACAAACTATAAAGATCTGATTTCTAAAAGGATTTTTTCAATGTACATTCAAAAGTTCATTTTGAGAAAAGTATATTCCTTATTTACCTATTATTTAGACACCAATAGTAGTAATAAACAGTAATAAAAATTTATTTTTAAGAACCAATTATAATAAAAAGCACTTAAGAGTACAGACCTCTAAATTTTACAACGTTCTACAATAATCGATGAAAATTTGAATTAGTTTTTACATAAACTTTTGATCTTTTGGATTAGTGATTAATATAGGTAATAAATTAAGTTTAAAATACTATATAAATATCTATTTTCTTTTTTTTATATTTGTTGTAATCATTTATTTGAGTTTTCACCCGAAAACCCTTTATTTACGTGCTGTAGTGTAAAGATTTTATACGTCGACATTACTTTTCGACAAAGCCAGGCGAAAAGACGCCGTCGCCGCGTGGCCGTGCAAGTGAAAAGGGAAAATATCGAGCTTTTCACCTCGAGCGTTCAGTGGCGAATTGAGAATCGCATCGGCTGTTCTCGATTAAATTCAATTTGCGCATGAGAAGGGAAAATGAGAACATCGATGACCCACCGATACTGGGTATGAATGGGAGTCACATAAAGGCTGCTGCTTTTGACGACGACCGACTGTCCAAGAAGCAAACAATGGCCAAAGCGCCAAGATGCCGCTGTGAGGGTGCTGGGTGCTCTGTCTTCCTCTCTCACTCTTTTCGTTAATAGAAAAATGGAGAGAGAGAAAGAGAGGAGGGAGAAGAAGGAGGGAGGAAGGAAAGGTGAAAAAATACCGTAATTCTCTTGATTCGGCTTTGCCGCCTTACTTACAATGAGGACGTTGAAAGGCAGCCAGCACAGCGTGAAAACGAGCACCACAGTGATCATCATTTTTATCATCTGAAAGCAGAAACAGAGAAAGTTTTTAATCTGCACCTGCTTTTGGTTGGTTTTGATATTTTAGACGTAAATAATCGATTATTTATAAGAATATTTTCTCACGATTTCGTGAAATTCTTTTAGTTAAAATTTTTATTTTGATATACTACAATTGTGACACTAATTTACTTACTTGATAATAAGTAATTTTTTATGCGATTAGTTTTGGATATTGAAAAAATCTACTTTTTATTAAAGACTATAACGTTTATAAAAAAGCATAAAGTTTTAGTAATAACTTTGACGAAAATATTTATGTTGATCGTAAACATCGAAGGATTTACTAGAAATATTAAAGGAGGAAGCTTCAGTGCGAGTTCACTAAGTTTCATCATGTTCTTTTAACGTATCCTGCATTTTAGAGATCTATTTTGTCTCCTAAGTTTATATCCTTTTATGGAATTTTTTACTAGAAAAGTTACCTTTTTATGATTTTCTTCTTTAAACATGTGAGTATAAAAAGACTTCATAATAAAAATTGCTAGAGATATTTCATATCTTTATCAAGAATTCCTTATTAATAAGCAGCTATGCAATTAAAGTGTTACGTATGAAAAATAGTTGCGCAACGACGATTGTGTTTGATGATTTAAGTGTAGCCTGTGTAGCTTGTTCTTTATTTTATTTAGGTTTAATTTTACGGATTTAAAAATATTTGTAAATTATTGATATATACATATATATACACGAAGCAGCAATTTCAATGATCTTTTTTTTAAATTATATCTAAAAGTCTATCTTTCCTTAGGCTATAAAAATCAACCATCAAAAAGCTGAAAATTATTTTCCTGTACAGTTAAATCATGTTTTGATTGAGTGTATAGATAATGCGTAATAGATTGTACAGACGGTAAAAAAGTTTCATTTTTCTCTCTCATAAACATTGTTGATAAAATATGTTTCCTCGTTATCGCCTCTTCCAGTCGATGTGATGAAGCTCAACAGATAGCTTCTCTTAAAATGTCAAAGATATCGATGATAACTGGAAAGTTTCTCTATCAGGGTGGACGCGTTGTAGCGACATAATTTAATTAGAGAATCATTGACTACCAAGAAGAATATTTTCTAGATTAATTACTCCGAAAAGTTAAAATATTGATTTACATATAATTTAATATTAAGTTATTGTTATGTTTGATTTTTTTGAAAACGTATAAATGTTGGTAAATTATAGGTATCAGTAAATTTTATTTTGAATAGTATTGATCTCTTATATACACGAAAATGTTACGGCTCATATGTGCAAATTTGCACATAGTAAAAAAAAGCATCCCTTTTTCTTTCTCTTGTGTTCTTTATAAGACGAAAAAATGCTCACAATACATATGTATTGAATGAAGACAAAGAGAACCATCGATATTCCACATCTTTTGATCAACAGCTTTATTATTGTTCGTGTTTGGAATAATAATAATAGGAATAATAATAATAATAATAATAATAATAAAGATAGTTTTATTATTATTTTTATTTCATTAACCTTTATCAAAGATCAGCTTATTACTTTAGTAGAATTATATATATATATATAAAATGAGTTGTCAAAACCAAAACCAACAATAAAATTTATGTTATATACATTTGCATGAATGAATATTAAAGGTTTAGAGCTTGTTACGAGAATTCTCAGTATTAATATAAGTATGGATGTAAAAATATTACGCGTATACTTATTCCTATTTTTTATTATTCTTTGCAGATGTTAATTTGGTGTGTGTATAATAAATAATATGTAAATTGAAAAGAAATATTTAATTAATCTTTTATGAGTAAGTCACGAACACTGCATGGAAATGCAGAATGAATAAAACCGAAACAAAAGGTTCCTGTACATGGTTAGTAAATTTTGTTGCAACAAGTCATATATGTGCAGGTAATTAATTTACCTTTAAATATTTCTACCGCGGTTAAATAAAATATAGTTCGTATTATTTTTCAATCTGACTGCAAAATTAAATGAATTTCGTTTCAATAACATGAGATATGCATCTGGTTTTTGCCACCAGAAAGCTTTTTCATTTTTATTTGAATCTAAAACAATTATAAATCTATTTATTCAAAATTCGCAATATTATGTTGTTTTAGTTTAGTTTTTTTTTCCTGGTTGGTCAATAAAATGCGTTTTGTCATGTGTTGTCGTTATTCTTCTTTTCGCAAATTTGACGTACCTTTTTACGCTTGGTTTAGTATAACAAATAACATTCATTTTTCAATGTATTTTATAAAATTGTTTGTGTTGATTTTTCGCACCAGTAATACTTACAGAGTTTTTATTTATACGTGGTAGAATAATGATGCATAATGGATTAATATAATATTTCATTCAAAATTAGAAAATATAATAAGTAATAATAACATATATAAGTAAAAGTATAACATTATACTGGATTGTATTTACTATAGCAGTGGGTTGATATATTTCTCAATTTACCCTCCGGTGATCGAATCGGGCATAATTCCATTAAAATAACTAATAAACGTATTCCCCGCCGTAAAATCCAATCTGATAATCTGAGTATATTTTCAATTCCGTGCGGAAAGAGATTCGTTATTCCTTGCGTGCGCAGCGGCGCCGCTTTATCCCCCCCCCCCCCCCCCCGGAACGCGTAAATTCACCTCAACATACGGTGGCATGAGTATCCGGCGGGACGTATTGGCCCGATCGAGAGATCCCGGGGAAGAAAGGTGAAAAGAGAAGCGAGACGGAGATGAAGACGTGCGTGAGCTCGTCGTCACACGCGGCCCGTGACTCGTGTCCCTTGTAGTCGCGCCCCAGGGAAAAAGGTATACATACACGAGAGCGGTAGATAGCACGGTTTAGCCGGCGGCGGGACACCACCGATACAACGAATTTTATCCCGCGTGCAATTCCGATCGGCCACTTCAGGAAGTAGCCTCGCGATCTTTCGTTTGCTCTTTGCCCTGACCTCCTGCTCGAGGTCATGACAGACGGCATAGTGTCGCGGGACACGAACCGACAAATATACGCGCGTTTTATCTCCCGAGGCGTAGTAAAAAAAAAGGAGAAGGTGAGGGAGGAAAAAGGTGTTGGGCAGAGAGAGAGAGAGTCAGTAGGGTCGTGGTGATTTTTCTTCAGGGGCCGTCGGAGCCCAGCCCCCCGAAAGTGGATGCAGCTGAAATATTAATGCTGCCTCGGTGGATATAAAGTTTCGTCCACTCCCCCTCTTCCTCCGCAATCGACCATATATGGATCACTGAGGGGGATTTTCTGGTCTTTTTGCGTGTTTCTCAAGGTTCTTTCCCCACCTCCCTCCCTCACGCGTTCTCTCTCTTGTTACCTTCCTCACTCACGCTCTCACTTTTCCCACCCCCTCCTCTCTCTCTCCTTCCCCTACTCTCTCTCTCTCTCTCCTTCCCCTACTCTCTCTCTCCTTCCCCCACTCTCTCTCTCTCTCTCTCTCTCTCCCGTTCTTGCTTTCGAAGCTTGCGCGCAAAGTATGTGCAAATGACTTTTATTGATACTACGTGGGGATCGCGCCTTTAAATATTCCTCTCTACGGAGGGGAAGAACTACTTCTTTCGCTTTCCTCGACACGAGTGAGTCGGCACTTAGGAAGCTTCGGTATCGAGGCCGCAGTGCCTTCTCCCCCCCCCCCGGTGCTGTTGCTTATCTCTCATATGCCGCACTCTCGACGTAAATCTAAGAAAGATTCAGTTATTTCGAGCGATTGAGAAATCAAGGCCTGGGTGAGCTTTAGCGGCCAAATGATTTATCCCTCGTTTGTTTCAATATTCGATTTGATAATTCACGGTGTACTCACCTTTTACGAGAAATTCGATCTCGGAAGTTTATTCATTCTTTGAAATAGAGAACTAAAAAAGGGTTGCAGCAAAGATTTATTAATTGCAACAAAATATATTGTAACGTGCACGATTTTCTTAGAACATTATTTTTATTCATACACTTAAAATTACTATTAATAGATAGCAATACATTTTTGAAATGCACATAAACTCCTTAAAAATTATTACTATAATGACGGAGTATTTTTTGAAAAATAATTACTAGTGCTTCTTGGTTAATAGATGGCAATTATACTTTTAGATTTTGATGATGTTAAATTTTCAAACTTCATTAGGAAGTATGAACATGAAAAATGTTTTCTTTTAATTCACTTAAAATGTGAGAAAATGGATCATCTTATTTTGAAAAAAAAATACCCCTTAATTAACTCTTTTTTGTCATGGTAGGTTATCCAACTAAGATTTTATCAGTTTTTCATTATTGAAATGACCTTTTAACTATTCAAAGTCAGATTTTTCGTTTCTTTTTAGTTGGCTATCCTTTTAGGTTTTTTAAAATATACTGTTGACTTCAAATATTTATTTACTTTTTGTTATGAATAAACAATCACCCAAAACATGCTGCTTTTTATAGAAATGCATTTCTTCTCTGAAAAAAGCGCCCAGTTCTATACAATTCTGAGTATGGCAATTTTATCGCTGATTATGAATTACGAATTCGGCATTAGATTTTCAAAATTCAAAGTG
>JAPYZO010002376.1:0-16979 GCA_030522905.1 Torymus flavipes | reverse complement strand
TTGATTAATGCCGATGACAATTGCTATTAATATCTTTACTGTTACTTTGCATACAGTAAAATAATAAAATGTGCTCTTAAGGACATTTTGGAAATCTCTATATATATATATATATATATATATATATATATATGATTCGAGTAATCGATTTTATCTGCAAATTAAAATCAATATTAATTAAATAACTTCGACTTGCACCTTTAATTAATTTAATTGTTTACTAATCATTTTCTTAAGACCAACATGTTTTTAAGGATAGTTTCAAATATTTTCAGTATAATTAATTTAATAAGAGCAATAGAAAAATACAAATATGCTTATTTATATATAGTATTTATAACAAAATTGATTCTTATTTCTTTTATAAAACTTGATAGGAAAATTTACAAAAACGTTCTTTTTAGGTTGTAAAAATGAAAGGCCAATTCCATGAAAAATTCGACGACAGCCGTTGCGTATCCAATCGCCAAGATAGCATACAATTGGTAAAGAAAAGACATCCCAGAAGAGATTTTAACTGCGAATTTATCATCTTCTTTACTCATAACGGTACGATTTTCCTTTCTTATCCTCCTCGGCCAGATTCCAGACTCGTAGATCCTCTGAAAGATTACCTGGAAGTTCTCCGTATAGGGAAAACCATTTTCCGTGATGAAGCTCAGCCTCTCCTGCGAAAATACAGCTTTGGCCACTTTGGTTACTGGCTGACCGCTCGAGTCCAGGTATAGAGAGACGTAATAATCCGCATAGATTTTACTGGTTATGCACATGACGTTTCTCTGGCTCAAGTTAGCGAGGCATTTGTAAATGTCGTTCAATTGATGCATTTTCATCTTGAGTCTTTTAGCAGCCTCGGAATCCTCGGGAATGTGGTTTTTGTAGTAATTCTTATTGACATAAATGTCGACATTTGAATTGGCCATATCTTCGAAGGTATCCAAATCTACGTCATCTTTGACGATCTGCATGTCCAGGACGCTGGAATAGAAGTCCATCATGTACTGCATCGAGATCAGAACAATGCTGATGAAAACAATTCTGTCACTGAGTCGTTTTGTTGTCAAGTTAATAGGAATACCAAACAGCAGCTGAATAATCCTAAACACATCCAGCTTTATGTAATGAACCTTCAGCCAATGCGTACAGGCGATCATAGAAATCACAATTAGAGGATTCAGCAATAAGTAGGCTAAGATGTACATCGGAATGTGCAATCTTGAAATGGAGATAACTGGTACGATGGCTACCAGCGATTCGGATGAGTGATAACTGAGATCCATTTTGTAAAACTCAGAATAGACGAAGGACATCGCTAGAGTCAGCATGTCTATCTCGCCTTTCTTCAGCAGTGCCATAGAATGTTGTATGATCAACGTGTGCTCCAATGTGTTAACTGTGCTTTCGTAAAACGTTATCTTGAAGTTCATCTTCCAAGCTACTATCTCCAATAAGAGATAATAGAGACCTTCTACATGTTTTTTGCCCTGGCGGTTCACGGATATTCTTAAAAAAGGTATCATATTTGTTAGAAGCAATCTTAAAGGATACTGGTTAACGTTATCGAGCTTATCGACGAACAGTTCATCGGTTAAATTGTAGTTTTTGTCTGTAAATGCATTGAAGAATGGATTGAAATAGAGTAATCGTGCTGCTGAGCTATTTGTCAAATTGATTTCTATGACGGTAAAATCCAGAAATCTTTTAATCCAAGCATATTCGAATATATTTTTGAAAATATCAGCACTCGTAGATTCGTGGGTAAAACATATTACCAAACATCTTGGTCTAGGACTCTTGGTTGTAAGTTGAATAAGAAATTGTAGCATGCGCTGTACATAATCAATATCATCGCTTAATTTGTCGATGGGTATTATGTGCACTGATATAAGTCTGGGATTTCGTAGCAAAGTTTGACTGAAAACTTCATTCGAATCGTTTATATTAATTTTTGATACATCTATCAGCTGTGTTGGATTTTTTTGCATTATTTTTTTGGAAAGAATGTTTTGTTCCGATGAGAAAGCATTTTTTGAATTGTTGAAGAAAATTGTCACTTGATACGGTTTCAGATCTTCCGATATTTTGTATGATATTTGATTCAAAACGTCGTCCTGTGCCTTGCAGAAAATGGTACCAAAACTTTTCAACATTACAAGCGCAACGTAGACAAAAATCCACATTATTTTGATGATAGATTTTTTTAACTGCAAATTAGTAATATAGCTGCGTTCTAAGAGCGTTATTTTGACTGAATCACATAGTGCACACGCTTTTCAAATGAATACTGTCGTTAATTTGTGTTTTTAGCAGTGTAATAAATGAACCCCAAATAAACTACTTATTTTTAATGAGAACGTAAAAATGACAAAGAATTAAAGGCTGTTTTTGTAGTTGAATGTTTGTGCACACCACTCTTGATGTGACAGATGTGTTGAAGTTAAACAACTGTCAATTTAAGCCAAAGTTCATTTATATTGATCGCGTGTGACATTTACTGTAGGTATGTGAGCATTTATTTCGTTGATCAAACATCAAGCTGTATTTTCGCTAATATTATATGGTGTTACATGATCGCTCAAAAAGTAAGAGAAACTCGCGATAATTTATTAGAAAATCAATTTTAATGTAACAAGCGTCCTTTTAATATTTGTTATTTATACGTATCACGAATTATTATTTTTGATAACGTTGTGCTATTATCCCTTGGATCATTTCATCAAGAAAATAGGACTTCTTTTACTTCCATTAACTATACTATAATATAGATTTTTTAATGATACATGATTGCAAAAGGTAATGGAAAATTTGTGGCCACGTAAGTTATTGCTACAGTTATCATTTTTTAAAGTAAAAATTTTAAAGTAAAATTATCGTTCCCTACCATCTTATACGGAAATATAAATCATTATTTATACGTATAAGATAAAAAGATAAAAAGTTTTATTACAAACAAGAAGGCAGACATAACTTTAGTAATCCTGGCAGGACCAGAACATCAAGAGATATCTGTACAGCATGACTATGTCGACGTAAAGTTGCGTAGTCGCGTAGACGATTTCGTCGGGGTCCAATTCAATCATCCTGCCGCCCATAATCGTCTGTATGTCGAAGAAGAGGTACTGCAAAATCATAACATCAATCAGTCCCTATCATCAATAATCACGCATCCCATTCAAGTATCTCATAAAAAAAAAAGAAAAACAACAGTCCAATCGCGTCTTCCTTTTCAATTCTCCAATTAAACTCCCATTCCCAGATCTGGCATACAATAAGAGGAGCCTTTCGGCGCGCATTGCATTGTCCGTGCGGAAATCGTCGATACGTGCACGTGCCAGCTGGCAGGTCCCCGAGTAGATAAACAAAATGCAATCGGAAGTAATATCCACCTACGCTATAGCGCTATATTTCACCGGTCGAAATGATATGATTTTTAGGGCGAGTTGAACGCGTAAGTGAAATATTAAGTATGTAATATACTTCGCTGTGTTACTGATATATAGAGCGTAATTTATGATTATCGTGTAAATCGTTGGGAGAATAGATGACAAAGGTATAATGGAAAAATTTCTATTTTTGGTGTATATAATACCATTGATATCAGAAGGGTGCCGATTAGGGCAATGACAGCCTGTAGAACTCTTATCTGCGTGAACAGCATGACGACGATCAGACTGATAAGCCCTAGCGTGGCCACCAAAGCGACGATCATCATCAGGCCGGTACGTCTCGTCAGGTCGAACTGCGGTGACATGTGAATAAGCGAGATATCTTTTGATATTACAAGCTTTTTCTTTTATAGAGAATTGATATAAAACTTACGTTGGTGAACGTGGCCGTGCCACAGATGATCAGAGTGACCAGACCCGTGGCACTAGCTGTTATTAGTACCGCTTCGACGGTATAGAACACGGATACCGTCGCGGTCAAGTAGGAAAGAGACAGCGTCTGCGAAAATAGGAAATTTACGATAGTAAAAAGAAAGACGTGACTTTTTGCTGGATAATTCTTACCAATAGGATGAGATTTATGTAGTTGCAAGGCGCCGTTCTTCTCGCGTACTCGTAGCACGATATGGAGATGTAAGTAAACATGAAAGTACAGCTTTTTCAAAGGTAAGTTAGACCGTTAATATATATAAAAAATTGATATTCTAATATAAGTGATGTATAATTACAGTGCGATGATCCATAGGTACGGATGTAGGAACATGACTTGCCTCACTTCTTCCCTGCAAAAAGAGTGAGAGAGAGAATATCTACTTTGGTTCTCAAAAGCGGGTGATGAAAATGTATAATAAAAAGGAAAACGCGTCGCGCGTCGAGGGTCTAAGAATTTTTTAATTATACTTTTAAGAGCTGCCGCGTAAAGTGAAAGTCATCTTACCCCCCCTGGTCCCTGAAAATCTCATTTAATTCTAACGCGGACTTTTATTAAGATTTCCCTTTTATTAAGAAAAGGCCATTTTTTCAAACTAAAGATAAGCTTTTTTTCAAAAAATACTTTTGATTATTATAAAAATTCTTTCTATCTATATCACTAATTACTACTTTAAATAATCTTCAAAGATATATAAAAGCAAACCGAAGTATAAACCCACAGAAACATGAACGCGGCAATGATGAGTGCGGTAACGATCATTTGCAATGTGAGCACGGCGAAGACGCGGCGCACGAATCGTCGGCGCACCAGCGGCTCCTTGAACTCGCCGTAGTAGTCGTCCGGGTCCATGGCGCGGGCCAGTCGGCGCTGCTCTATCTCCCAGCGACGGGCTAGTTCCTGGTTCTCCTGTTCACGCTGCCGGACCATGCGGTCCGTCACCGTCACCGTGTACGGACCCTTCGAGTGTTTCTCAGGTATTATGAAATTGTTTTTTATGTTTCAGATATTTTTAATAAGGATTATTACATTTTTTATCTGCTGGCCTGCAACCAAAGGCGGGAGCTGCGGTGGGCCGCTCTGACTTGGATTTTGCATATAGGAAAGTTACCAGAGATCTTTGAGAAATAACAGAAGCAAACTTTTTTCTTATATTTATGGTCTTTCTGACGCGAAATCACTCAGCCATCATCCTCTAAAGTATAACGAAGACTGTGATCCTCATATCTAAAATACATTTTAACACAACGAAATTCCAATATAATATTTAATCTAAAATTTTTATTTTTTACTTATATATTATAGACACTATAGTTTTGTATTATTATAAAATATATACGCATACTTTTTGTAATTTAAAAAAAAATCTTGCGAAACGTTAAAAATGCACACGCGCGCGCCGACCGACGGGAGGAATTTCGCTGCGCGTTCTCAAAGGGTTATGACGGGGTCAACGATCGCGCGCCCGGACGAACCACCGGGGATGTGACATATCGGATGTGCAAGGCTTTTGTGGTATTTGAAGAATGTAATGTTTTAACGTTAGAGATGAAGAAAATTTTTTTATTTTAGTAGAGATGTTTGAGCGTTGACACGTGTTCAAAGTTGAAATAAAATGCGGACTTGCCTTTTTCACGTGTTCACTAGTTAATTTTAACGTTTGTTTCTGTTGTTAACATTTTTTAATGTTTTAGTGCATAAAAAACCTTTTATAAAATGTCAACAAAGTGCCGAAAGCTTGAAACTATTTGCGTGTCATCGCAGCAAACTTCAGGTCCATTATTATAGACTCTATATATCTATACTGTACGTAAATTCATTGATTATAGGTATAGAATATGACGTAATCTCTATTCCAAAATGTAAAAAATATCGTAAACTTTCAAATTCCAAGAAACATTTACCAGAAACCCAATTCAAAGCTTGCGTGCCGTTGAATTTCCCGCGAGTGGTCACGTGACCGTGGTGTGATTGGTCGCGTCGCGCGCAATTAAATAGCGATAAAAGAGAGTCTCGTCGACCTTTCTTATTTATTCATAAGCAAAAAAGCGCCTGTGGGCTGTGAATGCTTACCTATATTGTGACCAACGCAATTTTTTAGTCTCGTTTTGAACCGCATTACCCGAATGTGAGAGCCGCCGCTCTCGAAATTGCAAGTACGCATTTTCCATTGTGCTGGAGTTCGCGGTTTTATGCGCGTTTTGATTGATAAGCCGTGAGCTCCAATTTGGATTTATACATCTGCAAGTGGATAGCCGTGACATGATAAAAATCTTCAGGAGTTATCTAATCAGCTGATCAACTGCGAACGAGGTAAATAAACATTGTGTATTTCTCGTGATTTAGCATGAGAAGGGTGTGATAGGGTACACTCAATTTATTGTTGAACATGTTGATTGCAGGTAGGGTTTAAATTTGTTATTCCATAACCTCGATTTGCACTTACAAAAGATACACTGCTTGTTTTTCCAGTCACTAAGTAGATTTTATTTCCTTTTTTGTGATTTGTTGATGATCCCCTGGATAGATATGGAAGTTATCACTGTTGATTAATGTGTTTCAGCATTTACCAGCTCCTGCAGATATGATATGTATGAACTACCACTGTACTGATATATTCTATTTTTTTGCAGCATCTCATTTCGTACTAAATTCTAGTCATACACAAAGGAAACACGAATTTCTACAATGGGAAGCTTCGCCATAAGGGTAAAATCAAAATCTGGACAGAAGATCGTAGACAACTTGCGGCCAGATGACACTTTGACCAAGCTCAAGAACAGGCTGTCGGAAGTCACTGGTATTAAGCCAGAGGCACTGAACATTCTTCTAGGGTTCCCTCCCAAACCACTTGATGTCAGCAATGGTAACGTTACGTTGCAGGAAAGCAGCATTGCATCAGGAGATACTTTAATTGTCGAAGAGAAGCAAGTTGTGTGTAATGGCGAGCAGCCGATAGTTGAAAGTGCGTCTAGGGCACATATTACAGAGTCTATGGACTTTGGTGATTGTCCTGGAATCTTAATGAAGATGGTTGTGCCTGCCGATGACTCTTGTCTCTTTACTAGCGTAGGATTTGTTCTCAATGGTATATTTCATTACTATTTTAATAGCATGAGGTTAAAACATATACATATAAAAGTTTATATTTATAAAACTAATAATTATAAAATTAGAAAAGTATAAATATTAAATTTAATAGTGAAATTTTATAAATTCTGTAACCAATTATTATATGGCCTTTATTTTATTATTCATATTAAATAAGATGACTTATATAACATTCCAATCAAATATGCAAAAGTATTTTTAAATTAAAAGTTTAACATAACCTCTTTGAATTTCACAATTTCCATTTACACATACATCTAGAATTTCAGACTTTTTGTTGGACATTATATGTTTAATTATTTATAAAAATCATATTTAAGATCTTGAGAAATTATATCCCTTTACAATATGTATATACTTTATATAGATACGGTAAGGTCTGAAAAGGTTCAGAAACATATTGTCTATTGAAATAAGATTTTGATATTGAACCTTTCCAAACCGTTCTGAATCTATTTAGACAATTTAATCAGAACTGCATATGAATACAATAAATGTTTGTTGTTTTTTTATGTAGAGACTGTTTTCATAACATTTCATTATAATTTTTATTCTGGTGTCAGGTAAAGTTGATCCAACTTGCGCAACATTAATGAGGGAAATCATTGCCAGTACAGTGGGATCTAATGCAGAAGACTACTCTGAAGCAATTTTAGGAAAACCAAACCAAGAATACTGTCAATGGATAATGAAGCCAAATTCTTGGGGTGGAGCCATTGAGTTGTCTATACTTTCCCAATTCTATGGAATAGAAATAGATGTGGTTGATAGTAGTAATGGCATCATCAATAGGTTTGGAGAAGATAAACAATATTCTCATAGAGTTTTTCTTATTTTTGATGGCATTCATTATGATCCATTGTATTTGGAACCGTTACAGGTAAGTTATTGAGATTAATGCACAGTTGTAAGACATAAGATTTTTTTTATAACCAGAAATATTCATATTTTTAGGGTGGAAGTATACAGTCAATGTTCCTTTGTAGCGAGGAACAAATTTACAATCAGGCAGCTAATTTAGCGCAGGAAGCAAAATCTAGTCATCAGTATACTGACATTCAAAAGTTTACACTAAAGTGTATGATTTGTGATGTGAAACTTACTGGTTCGGAAGGTGCCCAGAAACATGCCAAAGAAACTGGCCACCAGAGTTTTGGTGAAATGGTTTCATAGCAATCTTAAAAGTGCACTATGATTCAAGCATATTTGCTATGAAAATCGTATAATGTCTTGATACAAATTAAAAATATAAGAAATCAATTTGCGTTAATGATAAAATATTTTACAAAAAAAGAAGATAAAAGCTATATAAATAGAAATTGTAAATTAACATTTTTAATCATAAATTAATTTTAAAATACAATTTTAAACAATATTTTCCATAAATATAATCATTGTTTTTTCTTAAATTACATAGAGCAGAATTTACTTCACCATTAACAGAATTGTACAGAATAACACTAACATGGGCGTGAAATAGTGCATAAATTTTATGTGCCAATCAAACACAAGCCAGATTATTCTCAATCAAGATTGAGACACTTAATAAAATGAAATACATAAGGCATATGAAAAGACATTGTACGATAACTAACAAAGTAAAGAGCAAATATTTGCTTCATTTGAAGTGCTTCCTTTAAAATATGATTCTACTGAAATGGAAATATAAAGTCAAAATAATAAAATAATAGCAAACTGAGGCATGCTTGAACTTCATTTGTGAAGGTCTGTGGTGCACTCAATTGCAAGTTAATTAAAACAGGTGCTATGTTCCTTGCCGAGATGTTACAGTCTTAAGCATTGACAGTAAAATCGAGTGTAGGTCATCTGTTACTTTGACTATTCTGCGCATAAACTTTTTCAATATTTTTAATATTTTTGCTTAAAAATTTGTTTTTAAATGTGTGAGTCAGTGTAAAATGACGTTGTTTATTTTTCTATGAAATTATCTTTTTTTTTCTTAGCATTTCGATATTTTAATGAAATTTTTAAATTTAATAATTTTTATTTTTATTTGATGAAATTTTTATACAAATTTATGTATTACAGTTATGATGATTTAATCGCGTTGAAAATTTTAAACTACATATAAATCGTGATATTATGGAAAAAAAAAAAAAAAAAAGTTTCCATCGTTTTTTGAGCAATATGAATAAAGACTAAATGCATTTATTTAGAACTTTAAAATCAATGATTTGTTTTTTCCGACTCAAAACTTTTAAAGCAAAATTTTTGATAAAGTCTGCTAGTAGTACAACAATAAATTAATTTGTCTAAGCCTGAAAAAATTCGACTGACATCACATGAAGTATAATTGATATTATCTGTATGATATAACATCCTTAGTTATACATTATATGTATATTTTTATTATTAAATAATCTTTATAAAAACCAATAAGATGTTCTGAAGCTAATGTAATTGTAACTAACGAAAAGGGAGTAATCACACCAAATTAGGAGAAATTAATTCTTAAGTTAACGACCCTAACGAAGTCATCTACTACAATCGAGATGGGATAGGTTGTGTTTAGATTTCTAACTACTAGAAACTAACAGCAACTTTGTACATGCAGCACAAAGCGCCCGCGAGACATGATCTTATTTTCTTACTTGTAACTACTTGCAATGTAATTATTTGTGTGTGTAACGAAGAAATTTTCATTTTAATGCGTATCCGCTGCATATATATATATATTCAATACGATGAAAATTTTTGTGTCATTCTGAATTGTGAATATGTAAGAGAAAAGAAGTGTCTTTTGCGCTAAAAATCAATTTTCGACGCGTGAATCAAACGACGACATAATAATAGTTTTACGCAACCTGTCGATGAATTTATATAGATTTATACACGTAGGTTAAAATTCATGTTGCTATATACATAAACTTATCGATAATTCAACAGAAGGGATGAAATAACAATACATTTATATAGAGGTAATTTAATCTGTTAATTTTCATTTCATACAGGAAAACCTCACGATATATTTAAGTACATTTTAATAAAATAATTAAGAACACAAAGTACAACTAACGTTTCTTTTAAGCCTTTTATCATTAGACAATTGCCATGAAAGAAACTGCCCGCGATAACTTTATTTAATTTTAAAAGTACAATCTATAAAACCTAGTTGCCCGGTCAGTTAAAGTATATATAAAAACATTACATTAAAAAAAAGATTGGTCAGTTTACTAACTAGGAGACGTTACATGTTGCGTATTGAAAAATAATTAAATTAACATCCCGTGATCATTTTTTTTTTATTTTTCATTTCCCATTAACTCTTGTACATACCTAATAACAATTTATTGTTTCTCCATTATCACTAAATTTGTAATTACCATGGTAAATTTTTATTAAAAAAAAACACTTTACTAATATGTTCATTTAATTGTTGATGATATATATTTGATAACATTTTTCGACAATACTTTTATAAATCTTGTTTCCTTGCTGAAATATGACTTGTTATAAATTACTTCCATTTTCCAATGTCGTAACACGAGAAACAGTCTGTAGCTTTTATTGATAATCATCTTGATGTTTATCCATAAATTTGAACGATTCGACAACGCATGTAAGCGGAAAATTTTAACTTTTGAATTCGGAAATTTCGATTAAAATTTAAAAACCATTCTCAGACAATTTGGTCTTCATTTTTCGCATATGCTTCTCAAAATAAATATTATTTAATGAAGTTATTATTATTTAATATTATTAATTATTACTTAATTAAAAACTATTACATGTGTAAATATGCTGGGCCGGTAACAGTTGCCAATGGGAGACTGTTAAGGGTAAATTCACGACCTTCCTTGCCTACTAACCCCTCTCTGCTCATTATGATTATTGCGTCATCACGCAACAAAACAAAACACAGCTGTATCTATGCGTGCCAGACTTCTGTTCCAAATGAAAGCGCCATCTGTAAATTCCATGTGGCAAGTTTACTAACTCTCGTAAGGAGGATTCGACGTATTTCCCCTTCCCAAAAGTTCTGAGTAACCCATCGGTCGATCGCATGGGATTTACAGAGGGTGCGCATTACTTTTAAGGTTAGAATCGTCAGTTTCATCGTTCCGTACCTCCCACCTACGGCAGCCGCTATAATATGAAACTTCATCTGCGCGCTAGCCGAGTGCAGTGGGGGAATACTCGTCGTCATTAGTGGCTCAGCGAGCGCCGACGGGGACGGTCAGCCTCGTCCTTTATCCTGCAGATATTTACACATACTTACACATGTCGTGAATTCGCGACGCGGTGACGACGACGACGCGCGCAATAGAAGGTCGAGGTCGAGTGTGATACGTGCGCGTGCTTAGTTTAACCGTCGTATTGTGTGTCTAGTGCTGTGTCGAAATCCCCGAGTGTGCGAGGAGAGGAACGAGGGAGAGACGTGAGCCTCTCGCGAATGGAGGAGCTGGGACCCACGTAGGGACGGCTGTCCCCCCTGCACGGGCTGCGTGTGAGGTACACCTTCGAGTGTGTGTGTATATGTGTGTGCACTGAAAAAAAGTGAGAAAGAGTAAAGTGATAGAGAAAAAGAAGGAAGAGCCACGGGTGGCGACACAACGGCCCGAAGATGGAAGATGAGGCGGACATCAGGGAGCAGATCTTCCACAACACCGTGCGCGAATACATTGTAAGTATACATACATCTACCCTGTAAGCCTGTCTAGTAATGTATGTGTAGTATCAACCCCCCTTCTACTACGCACAACCCCTCCGACGTGTTTGTTTATACGAACCGCACCTAACCTCAATATCGCGATTCGCTTTCTGCTATCACGTCGTTTTTTTCGGAAGAGAATGAAAAACTGTTGGGTATTTAGCTACTCGATTGTCTTCCTCGTGTGTGACGTGTATACGTCACGGACGTGCGTGCGTCTTGTTGGCAATTCGTCGCGCGTGCACGTGGCCGGGCGCGTGGATAAACAAACACCACAGGCCATTTAATTTTGCCATAGACGAGAGGTTGGATGGTAGGTATAGCTAGTTAGGGTAATGACGGTTCAAGGTGTTTTAGGGTTGTCCGGAGGTCAGGTATATACACTGTCTGAAGTTTGATCGATCCCGAGCTAGGTAGGCACTGGTTGGTTACAGTTGCATAAACATTGTTTATGTTTATTTTTACATGATCTGCATGATTAATTATTGCATAATGTTTTTCATTGTAAAATTACATTCCTGTAGTGTATTAATATTAACACTCATATAATAAATGAATATTGTTTGGTCGAAAAACATCATTGAATAGACGTCCGGAATGTATGAATTTTTCAGTATAATTCAGAGAACGTTTCATAAATTTATTCTCCGAAATGAATTTTAAAACCTCCGCTTCTCCAAATCATTTTCAGCATGAGCTTTTCAAGCTTCAACGTCAATCAAGCTGGGCCCAGTCCCTCCGGAATATATTATACGCCCAACATCTCATACCAACCACATAATAATACCACGCACGACCAACCAATCACACGCTGCTTTACGCATTCGTATACCTATCCCATAAACACGAATAACGATCATAACGCGCCTTTTCACTCGCGCAAAGCATCGCGTCTTGTTCCTATGCTATACACATACATACCACGCACAGCGTGTTTGCGATAACGACACACGCACTTATATTGCAATTCCTCTGCGAGAGAAATCACTCTCGGTGCGCGCCGCATAATGACGTCCCGTTATACTCAGATCTCCACATATAGTTTCTCCTTTCTTGCGAACGCCGGTCCTCTCCTTTTTTCGCCGACTCCGTATGGATATATATATAGGCGGACAAAAAGGAAGAGAGGTTTACTGACCCTGATTGGGTCGATCGCGCTCGGTCCTTTCCACCGCAGTATAGGAAGCTGTGGTGTATATGTATATAGGAGATATTTCAGAGGACGTATATAGAAAGTTCGAAGTTTTTGCGAGAATTCTATATACTGCTCATTGATGTCTGACGTGTAGAAGTGAGTTCTGACGTTATGGATTTTTTATGAAAACGTTGTATGGTAGAGTAACAATTGCTGTAACCTCATTAGTTAGTAGAAAAACGCAACTGTGTTACTGCTTTGGACGCGGCGTAAAAATAGCGTCATATTATATATTACGTGGCACATTTTTTGCTTTACTCCGTTAATGCAAAAGCCTAAATAATCCTTTCGTACACTTAAAACCTATCAACCTTTCTCGCTAATTAAAAAAAGAAAAAAAAAAGAAAAAATTACTAGGAAGAATCGCGTGCGTGCGTGTATAATATAGTAATATATAATCCGGTCTCTCTCACGTGCTTCCCGCAGCCGCTGCTCTCTCGCTATCGATCGATTCTTCGCCGCCCCATTGTCTCGGTCGTCGCGTGATACTCCCCCTCCCCACCGGTCGACAAAGTGCGCGTGTACCTATGATACTTTGTCCGCGGCCCCCCTGCGTGCGAAGCTTGGCTCCTTGGTATATAGGGGTGCGGAGAGAGGGAGAGAGAAAAAAAGACGAGAAAAGGGACAGAGTAGTAATGAAAATCGGGCGCTTTTCGCGGGTATATAGGGGGTAGGTTGAGGGAACGTAGTGGACGTTGAGGGTGAATCATTTGCAATTGTTGTTACGGGGAAAAAAGTGCCGATTCGTTACCAAGGGGCCGTTGAGTTCTATATACAAGGAATCGCGGAATAAAGTAATGTTGACCGCTTTTCTGTTTATATATTATACTTTGGTCTATACGAATAGTTTGAGGTGAAAAATGTATCATTGTGCCTTTGGATTTTTCAAGACGAAATTTCTCTAGGAAAAAAAAAATAAAACATTATTATTAATATTGCGCAGAAGTGATATACCATAAATCAACATGATTTCTGATAAATTGGGATACGGCATTTTCAATATTTTGGCTTTATTGTAGCTTCTCTTTTCAACCATTTGATGGATAGTTATGGGACGCAGCTTAAATTACTTTTATTTTGTGTAGTTATGCGGTTCAAAAGAAAAGTTACAACAAAGCCAAAATAATGAAAATGCTATATTTACGCGTAAAATAGGCCTGGGAACGTCAACCTTGACCTATTTTACCCGCAGAAAAATTCTGTCTATTTCTAATATATCATCTATTTACAATATTAAAAATTTTTTCTTTTATCGTTATAATGGCATTTTATTACTCTGAAAAATTCACCGATGTAATACCATGCCATATATTACCTTATACGCAGAAAAAATTTTTAGAGTAGCTTTAGCAGAAATCAATCTCTATTGGCATTTTCGGGGGGAGGCCCAGAAAAAGGAAATTAGGGTCGTCGGCCCCGATTATACACCTCCGCGACACTTTTGGCGCAGTTACATTGTCTCTTTCTCTGTCTCTCGTTGCCAGGTCACTCTCTGCGAAATCGGGGTCTCTCCCAAGCCGGCTACGTGCCAGTGTGCGCACCGGGAATTATCGCAACGCGCGCGTTTACGAGGGTCGGATTAGCGGATCGACGTTTACGAGGGTAGAGAATTTTCGCAGAGTTTATGCGCAGAGAGTCTGTATAAAAACAGGACTATTTCTCGAGTGCAACGGCTTTATGTTTCTAAACTGCACCTACTCGCGTTGGTGTAATTTTCGCCGGGAGGGAAAACTGGAGTACCGAGAAGAATATATCCGCGAGGATTCTAAGACTTTTAGAAACTATACCTACAATACCGGAAAGTGCGCTCTCTTTTTCTAACTGTATGTGATTTTCACGTGCTGGCACTTCTCGCCGCCGCGCTCATGAATATATCCGGTTCCGTCAATTTTCCATTCACTTCTCGCCCAATTGGTTTTTCGTCACGGTCCATGAATCCTTAATGTTCCTACTCAATCTTGCGTGTGTGTGTGTGCAGTGGTTTGGATGGTCGGTCGTCTGGAAAGTCGCGCGCGAACGGGATATCCGGAGCGGTAATATGCACTATTCGCGTATATATGTGTATAGAGGGAGGGCCGGGTTTGTTGGCGTTACGCGGAATACGTTCCGGTGCCGCGCTGCGGTTCGAAAGAGTTACGTGATGATAATTTGTATAGGGATAGGTTGAGATTTGTTCTCTCTTTAAGTGTGTACGAGTCTTGGGTCATTGACCTCCAAGACGTTTCTTTAATTAAAACATTTTAGGAATATCCCCAGAAATTTTTTAAAATCTTAAAAGACATATAATAGCAGTTGCAATTCGTGTGTTACTATAAAACACTATAAATTTGTTGATTTAGAGGAAATAAAATTTTGTTGTAAAAAAAAAATTGAGAAATTTTTTTCACGAAAATTATACTACAATATTAATAGTAAAAATTGCAAAGTTATAGCTACTTTTACTATATATAAATTGCAGTGATTTTCAAGAAAATAGTAATTCTTCTTAATAACAAAAACCATATGTAAATCATCCGCAAAAATCAAAAATAAAAAAATAAATTATAATCGTACTCGCATCCGCCACTATACACATATCATCATTTTGCACAATAACCGGGGGCGAAGTCAAAGTTCGCGGCGTCTATATATCACAATCGATTTCGAGAGACGACGTCCGTCCGTTCGCTCGCGCACGTGAGTCCGCTATATACCCGCACTCATACAGAGAGAGAGAGAGAGAGAGAGAGAGGTCAACGATCAAAAATACTTACGGCTCTTAGATAACGGCTTCGCGCGCCGGTTACTTTTTTTATAGCGAACGCGCACGAACGAGCACCTCGCGTTGCATATTAAAACAGACTAAAAATATTTTCGTAAACTTTATAATTGACGGCAAATACAAGAGGAGAGATTCATTACGGCGGTAAATGGAGTAGTAAGTAGTAGGAGCGACAATGGAAGCTGCGCTCAATAGGACGGTAAATGGTCCGACGACCTATAAGGAACGCCGAGGCGAAATTCTTCTCTCTCTCCCCTTACCCGCGTGATGTATAATCGCCGCGCGTGTCCTTCGTACGAGTTAAAAGGCGCGTCCGTTCATGAGAGACGCGCATTCCTTACGTAACGATCGGAGAGTACGTACCGTTGTACAAAAAAGCGCCTGCACCAATATAGGAAAAAAGCGTCAAAAATTCTTTGTCGTGGTCAGAGAAACGCTTCTCCTCCATACATATCCGAGCGATAATTCCGATTAACGTTATCCAACGCTGATAAGGCGCTCGGATTGAGGGTGGAGCTCTGCACTTCTCTCTCAATGTTTAAAATATGTACATTATAACACGTCTCTGCAGAGAGTATTCAAATTTATTTCTGTACTGTAATATAGGAGAGCCGAGGTTTCGATAAGACAATGCTTATGAATACCAATATATGATACATTGTCCTCGATAAAACATTCATTCTCCGATCATCTTTCCTAAAGATAACAACCGTGCCTATATATACACACAATCTTTCTTTCTCTTCGCGCTCGCACTTGGTTCGACCGGTTGCGGCAGGAATTCGCGTTGGGAAATATATATATCTTCCCCGCTCAGCCGCTCCTCACCCCCTGTTATTTTTAGTGTCTTTTTACACGCGGCGGCGCGTCGTTGGCTTATACTTTTTCGCCACTGGGATGATGTGGTTGGAGGTGTGTGACACTTTGGTACATGCATTTGTGGAATAATGGGTTTTTTTATAATATTGTACTAATAAGTGTTTGCAATGCGATTATGACCCGTAAATAATGATAACACGATAGTGTGAAATCTTATTTGAAAAGTGCAGAGTATTGGATTAAAAGTGTATAAATAAAATGAAAAGTTGACAATTATCTGGTGGAAATGTGAACCATGACAAATTATCTATATTTTTTTTAGCTAACTTTATTCATAGTGAAAATTTGGCATTTATATTTGATAAAATTGATATTTTAATTACTCGAATAATACTTTTAGCTATACATACATTTTGTTATTAATCTTCTATTTGATATAACTACAGAAAAAGATGTTAATTTTCTATCACATGTACAGTATTTTTAATTTATGTTTTAAATTTTAAATATAGACGTAGATTAGTTTATTTACAGTTGTTTGTATT